>LPNX010399155.1:368108-382715 GCA_001517045.1 Pseudotsuga menziesii
ACCTCATCCATGGAACAATTTTTTATAAGGCCCATTTTAGACCGGCTGAGTCATTCTGTCATGGTGAGAGGATTGGTTCCTTCCATGGTTAGATGTGAGTGCTGAGCCATTCTAAAGTGACTATGAGATGTGTTCTCACATGATCAAATATAAGTGCTGAATGCCATTCTCTGAATGGAGGCACCTAGTCAGTTACTAGGAATACTCAGTCTAGAGCTGAGGGCCATTCTGATGTGACTGTGGGATGTGATCCCACATGATCAGATATAAGTGCAGAGCCATTCTGATGTGACTGTGGGATGTGTTCCCACATGATCAGATGTAAGTGCAGAGCCATTCTGAGGAGACTGTGGGATGTGTTCCCACATGATCAAATATAAGTGTTGAGCACTTCTATCATGGATGCGAGATGTGTTCCCCACATGGATGGATATAAGTGTTGAGCCCTTCTGACATGGTTCTTGGATGTGTTCCTCCCATGGACAGATATAAGTGCTGCGCCTTTCCGATATGGTTCTTGGATGTGTTCCTCCCACAATCGGATGTGAGTGCTGAGCCTTTTTGGTATGGTTCTTGGATGTTCCTTCCATGATCGAATGTGAGTGCTGGGCCTTTCTGACATGGTTCTTAGATGTGTTCCTCTCATGGTCAGATGTGAGTGCTGGGCGTGCCTTTCTAACATGGTTGTTGGATGTGTTCCTCTCATGGTGAGATGTAAGTGCTGGGTAGGCCATTCTGACTTAGGGTTAGATATAAGCGCTGAAGAAGACCTACATGGAGGCTAGGCCTACAACCAACATGAAAAAAGGCTGGCTCTATAGAACTTCCTATGACGAGAAGAATCGAGAGATAGCATCAGTGATGATGACCCAGTGATGATCTAGATCAAATGATGATCTAGATCCAGTGATGATGACCCAATGATGATCCAGATCGAGTGATGGTCCAGATCCAGTGATAATGATCCAGCAGTAATGATCCAGATCGAGTGATGATCCAGATCCAGTGATGATGATCCAACAGTGATGATCCAGATCAAGTGATGATCTAGATCCAGTAATGAAGATGGCTTGAAGATGAATATGACGAGAACTCGATGATGATCCAGTTGATACAGAGAAGAAGACCTGTGCTGATAAATTGTGTCAAGAGAATACCTTCCTAGTTAAGAGGGAGTGTTGATGTATATTTAACTTCGGAATGTATTCACTTGTATATTTTATGTATTGTACCCCGATGTTTATTCTGGGAAGTATATGTAATGTAATTGAGTCATGTCATGCCTCGATGTTCCTATTGGGATATTCAATAATGTAAACAAGTCATGTAAAGTAATTGTGGGTAACCCTCCTTATTGATCAAGGGTTAAAGTCCCCACAGTTGTGGGGCCCTAGGGTTATTAGACTCTCCTATAGAAGTCAGCCCTAGTGAGTTATTATCAAGTCAGGAATTAGTATAAATGGAGAGTGAGGCTCTCTATTTAACACACATTCACTCACACTCAGTTGTAGCGCATAAATGAGAGAGAAGAAGTTGTTGGGACAAGAGAGAGAGAGAGACTAATACTGTCGGGAGATCATCTTACTATTTTGGGGTTTTTTCTTTTGGTGCTGATTCTATCTCTGAGGAAGTTGCGGGGTTTTCTCCTTTATGGTTTCCCCGAGGAAAATCTTTGTGTTGATTATCTCTTGTGTTTGATTGCTATGCTTGTTATTCTCTTAGTTAAAGATCCTAAGATGATGCTAGCTTGAATGATAAAAATAAAACATATTTTCAATGTGCTATTTCCAAGTCCAAACTATGGAGATAAGTATTCAAACTTCAAATGTCAATTTTCCATATTAGGGCACAAACAATCTCTAGCAATGGCATCTATTTAGAACTGCTCTGATACCATGTTAGATTTTAACTTAGCAGTATAACTCTCATCTCTTTCAAATTTTAATTCATAACTTATTTCATCCCATGATTATAGCATCATTCATTTGTAATGGAAAATAAACAAGGATCACTAAAAGATAACCATGCACAAGGGACACAAGGATTCTATCCTAGGAAACCCTATAGGGAGAAAACCCAGCAAATGTTCATGGGAAGAAAAAAATACAATAAAATAACAATACTAATCATGAATATGAACATGATTATAAGAGAGGGTTTCCGTCCTTCACAAGAAACCCTAACAAGGGTAGCGAGTCTTGAATGAGAATATGATAACCCCAAAATTTCCTTCTTGCCTTTGTTAGGCCTTCCAAGAGATGTGCACAAGTGGATAGAGAAGATGTTGAGTGAGAGTGTATGTCCAAATGAGAAGTGAAGCTCTCTATTTATATTCATTGATTCCCTATAAGTTTCCTCAATGGGGTCAACTTTCCTTTTCTCCACCAGGTCCGACTTGAAATTTTTTCCATTAACTTTTCTTTATTTCCAACCCAACTTGACTTCTTTCGTTCATTTTTCCTTCTAGCATTTCTTCGATGTTCTTTGGAATATATCAATAGTTTGTATTAACTTCTTATATATTTATACATCATGGAAAAGTTCTCCTCATTGTCATCTCATCACATATGATCATATTCTTTCCAAGAGCTCTAATGTTGATTTGGTCATACTCTAAGAAGTAATAGACACTTCTTAGAGCCACTTGTCGATTTCAACATTAGATTTTACATTGTTTAATATACAAGTAGATATGAAAATTTCTCGTCATTGATGTCTCATCAAATGCGGTCCTATTATTCCCAAGAGATTTAATGTTGATTTGACCATACTCTAAGAAGTCTCGAATACTTCTTAGAGCCACTTTCCAATTTCAACACTATATTAGACTTTTTCTAATATACAAGGAATCCTTGTAACATACAAAATCCATCGCACTCTATAAGAATAGATCACTCCCACTATAGAGCACCCCCTCATAGTGAGTACGTAATGTGACCTCTATTTTACTACTACTCTAGTCAACACATGACTAGACGAGGCTAAGAATTGGATCCCTCTATACATATAGTCAACACATGACTAATCAGGGCCACGATGGGGCCATTCTCTCCACGGTTAGTTAACCTCTAAGAGAATGATATTCAAAATGTTAACCTGATGCTGGAACCATGGAGAATATAAAAAATCATGAGTACATATTGTTAGCCGGAAATGCGCACCTCCTGTGGACAAGAGCTGGTTCCCTAGATATGAATGGTTCAAGTTTATAACAAAACACAAATACCAAATGTTAAACTTCCCCTAGATCTGGTTCATTACATGAATGAAATGCCATGATACTTCTCTTAAAGGTTTCCCTCACTATTCTCGCAGAAGAAAATGTAAATGATGGAAAACAACAAGAGAAAAATGATAGCATACAACATAATCAACTAGATCTATGCTTGTGACCAAGGAATCAAGCAATATAAACAAATGAGATAGTAAATATGGGAAAGAAAAGAAATTTTTTATTAATAAATGATTGGAGAGACTACAAGCTTCATGCCTTAGTATTGAGAGTTCATTCCAATGGATCCTTGCCTCTAACTTCACCTAGCCTCCAAATCCTCAAGAATTATTTTGACAGAGTTTGGGTATGAAACACAATTCTTCCTCTTTTTTCCCATGGGGGGTGAGCTAGTATTTAAAGGCATGGGAGGATATGTATGGTTGAGGATCTCATGGGTAAGTTGGATATAATATCCTAAAAGGGAGGATCTCAAGCTCCAACTGGTCCTAAACCATAGGGATGAGGCTCCATGGAGGTTAGCTTCGAGAATACTCTCAAAGATTCTCTTTTTTCCTTAGAAACTCAAGCACTGCTCCTCTAATAAAGAAAACTGGCGGTGTTAAGGGGGCACCACTTTTTGCAGTAAGGATAGGAGCAATTGCACCACTTCTTACTCAAGTATCAGGAGTGGTGCTGGCTTGGGTAACACTTTTTTTCAATGGGAGAGGAGCGTTACCAACTCAAAACAAGGAAAAATTGCAAGGGGTTAATTTCTTCCTTCATTTCTCTAGGGAAAAATTTGAGGGATTGGATCAGTCAAGGGAATGCCTATCTCATAACATGAGGGTGATGAGATTTCAGTATAATAGAATTCCCCCCAAAGTATAATGGCTACAGGGAAACGATAGGCAATATACTTTGAAAGAACAAGGTGTAATATTGAGGCAAAGGCCTAAAGGTAGGAACTTCTCAAGCATTACAAAATTTCTGCAACACATTTTGATACATTTGTCCCAAATGACTCACAATATGGTTGTCGACCAATAATACACAGATCCATGTGAGATACAAAAAAGTCATGGCTACTAAATCACAATGTAGATCCATGTGAAGAAGACCCAAATTTGGACATAGCTACTCGACATACAATGTAGATCTATGTCATACAGACGCAAATCTGAGCACAGCCACACATACAAATGTGGATCCATGGTAGGACTCATACAAAATACTCCATCGCAACCTGGGGAGAAATCTATGAGTTCTTTTAACAAATACCCAGGGTCTTTGTCTCGTCTTCCACAAAGTACGATTCTATCCATGTGATTACAATGATTTGATGTTGAACATGGTAGAAACCACTTGATTACAGGCCAATGATGTGAACCGTTAACAAGTGTGAGGGAGATCATAATTGATTTCAATGATTCCCAAGGTACCCTAGTACAATCTCCTAAGTGTGAATAGTTGAATATTTTGATCAAAGGTCAATGATGTGAACCTATGTCGAGAGCGAGAGAATCTGTCATTAATGCATACCGATCTCAAGGTAATAAACCTAATTCCAGGATGATGAGTTGATGTTGATAGGAGTAGTCTCATTGAAGGAGGGCCATAATGAATCACTAGTGTTTCCCATGATCTCGTAATTCCAAAAGGAAGATATCACCCATGTTTTCCATGATCCCATAATTTCAAAAGGAAAGGATCACTACTATTTCCCATGATCTTGTAATTTCGAAAGGAAAGGATCACCTGTGTTATCCATGATCCTATAATTCTGAAAGGAAAGGGATCACTAGTGTTTTCCATGATCTCGTAATACCAAAAGGAAAGGATCACCAAATTTTACCATGATATTGTAATTCTGAAAGGAAAGGATCACCAATGTTGTCCATGATTCCTTAATTCTAAAAGAAAGGATTGTGTTAGTTGTTAATACACCTGCCACATTCTATTGTCATAGGTGATGTTACCCATCCTTGAGCTATTGATGATGATGTTATTATACTTGTCATGTGTTGTTGTTGTTGTTATTCTAGATTTACGTTGATGATCCAACCTTGTGTTGTTGTCGTTGTTGTTATTCTAGCTTTATGCGCCTGATGAGCCAACCTCGTGCTGTCGTTGTTGTTATTATTCCATCTTTATTTCAATGAGATATCCTCATGTTTTCTTCATTGTTGCTGTTATTATAGCTTTATGTCGATGAAGAAACCTCGTTTTGTCGTTGTTGTTGTTATTCTAGCTTTATGTTGATGAGCCAGCCTTGTGGTGTCATTGTTAGTGATATACAGAAGATGTTGATACTTTAGCTCTATACTACAGATGATGATGATGTTCTGATAGTACTATGTTGATGTGAATGATGATGATGCGCCAAATCCATGTTGCATATGGTGATGTTCCAACAGATGATGTGATGCTCTAGTACCATGTTGCAGAAGATGATGCTCCAGCTTCATGCTACAAATGATGATACAGTTTCATGCTACATATGATGATGATCCTTGTTTTGCAGATGATGATGCCCCATTTCCATGCTACAGATGATGATGCTCCAGCTCCATGTTGTAGATGATAATCCAATTCCATGCTGCAGATGATGATCCAGTTCCATGTTGCAGATGATGATGATCCAATTCCATGTTGCAGATGATGATGCTCCAACTCCATGTTGTAGATAATGATGTTGTTCAAAACTTATGATGATTTATAGATGTACTAGACAATATTCTAAATTATGATGTTGATGATGCCTCCTCCCTCCTTCCGATGTTGTTGTGTAGAGCCACACCAACTATTGTTGTTATTAGTAGAATACACTTCTTGTTAAGGGGGAGTGTTGAAATAATGTAACTTCGAAGAATATTCTACTTGTAATTTGCATTATCATTATTCCTCCTTCAAGAGATGTCAGTAATGTAAAAGGTCATGTAAAAGTCATGAGGTAAACCCTCCATTTTAAGTAGACTTAATAATACCCGGAAAAGAATAATATAATAGTTATTGTGAATTTACCTAGGTAGGTCGGACCTGTCAGTTGGATCGGTTGGCCCAGTTAGGGTAAAATGTCAATTAGGAAACTAGTGTAAATAGGGAGGCACCCTCCCTCCTTTATAAACACTCACTCACTCATGTATTGCATGGGAGAGAGAAGGACGAGGAGATGTGTCTTTGGTTTTTTGGCTCTTATGCTTGGGGTTTGGTCTTTCTCTCTCTCTTATGGGACCTTTTTCTTTGGTCATTTCATTTTGGTAATCTATATTGAGGAAATTTTGTTGGGTTTTTCCCTTTTGGTTTTCCCAAGGTAAATTGGTATGTACCTTGTGTTTGTGTTTCTTTCAGTGGTCCTCTTTATGTTGTTACTATGAAAATGTATTAAATTATTATGAAGTTAGGACCTAAGCTATATCAACATATAAAAAATAATAGAACTAATTATATAAGAATGCCATTTTCGTTCCTTGATCTACATCCTCCTAGGTCATTCTTCTATCTTCTTGAATGTGGTGTAGTGCTTCATGTTGTAACGCTTATTTCGAATCCATCCATGAATTTTGATATTGATGCAACATGATTTCATCGAATGTGAGGTGTCATCGTTGACTACAACAACATGGGTTTCCCTTCAATTTGAATCATGACCACCACTTGTTGATGATGAAAATGTTTCTCTTCCAAATAATGCATATTTTTCTTCTTCACAACTCTAATGATGTATGCAACTTGTATTGGTTGGCCTTGTATTGAAATAACTTCCATTGTTGTACTATTTGTCATATATTTTGAAGATGTCATTTTGTGTTTTGCTTACTCGATGGTCATTGTGTGTGCATGTATGCGACCACATAAATTTGAACCACCCTTGTCTCATAAGAATTTAATGTATTATATTAGAGCAATAATAAACCTTAGTACCATGGTTATCTACCTAGGTGACATAATCATTTTCCTTGTGCTTATGTTCTATGGTATAACTTAGGTTATATTGATCAACTGGTCAAATAGGTGATTCTGGCTCATTAATTTCTGGTTGAGGTGCTTTACTTTGATCATTCTGTCATCCAGGAACCTGCATTAATTTCAAACCACTTCCATCTTTGACTAGGGGTGCTAGTGTGTGAAAGTGGCTATTTTGTGGTCTTCTTGGGCATTTATTTGGCTCCTAGAGACTCTCCCACTCACCCATGTGCTCTCCCATGCTATCCTTCCCTCATTTATGAACCAGACATGCTTCTTACCTATTCACACATTCTCACACATTGATTCGTGACTGTTTGGTTAGGTTTGGGATCCTATTGGTCAACCTAGGGGGTTTAGGGGTCAAATCCTATCCTGACACTTGTATGCATTCACATGGGCTCCAAGGGCTCACAAATTTTCCCCAATGTATTATAAATATGTACCATACACATATGCAAGATGTACTGTAATACTATGATCAGTTATTAGTACCATTCACATGTGTTATTCCAACTATTTTCGGTCTCTTTTGTTGTTCTCTTGCATAGTTTTTCAAATACTTTTAGTGTGAATATTTCTCTAGTTCCTATATCTCTTTGAGAATAAATTATCACATGGTAATATAGCTAGTTTGAGCTGCAAAAAAATCTAGAGAGGTTTGAGTTGTTGTTTAGGGCATATTTTCAGAAAATATGAGTGTTTGCATTGTAGGTTTTACAATGTTTTTGTCACAAGTTGTGCAAGAAGGATGGAGAAGTCTCAACTATTTCTTACACCATTCAAATATTTTGAATGGAAGTTCAAAATCGTGATCCAGTTGAGGTCGAAAGGCCCATATAGAGTCACCATGGGGACTGAATCCGAGCCTAACTCTGTAGTAGAGAAAGCTAAGTACTTCAATTGACTTGATAAAGCTTTTGGAAAGCTTTGCCTCAACATTACGATGGATCTCCTCTTTCATGTTGAAATTATTAGCACACCCAATGAAGTTTGGTTTAATCTTGAGTCACTATTTGGGAATACTGATGAAATGAGAGGCCATCAGCTTGAGAATGAGCTAATCTCGCTGAGCCTAGCTCACTATGAGACCATTGAAGACTTCTTTACCAAGTTCAAATAATTGTTACTTCATCTAAAAGAGTGTGGAATATAGAAGAAATATGATCAAGTTATCTTTTCCATCCTTTCTAATCTAGGGCCTGAGTATTCTATGTATGTTTCGACATTCCACTCAAGCAAGCTTACAACTAGAAATTGGAGGATGCATGCGCTAGAAGAATTCATGGAGACTTTGACTCGGGAGCAGGAAAATATCATACAAATGGGTACTATAAAATCCACCAAATAACAAGCCCTTGCTTCTGGTTTATCAAATCAAACCAAAGGCAAGAAGAAATATTTGAAGCAAAGAGAGAAAGAGAAGAAGCGGCCAAGTTTAGAAAGCTCTAGTTCTACTAATGGGAGTTCGAGATCTAGGAGGAGAAACAAGAGAGAGAGAACCACATGTGGTTATTTCATAGGTTCACATATTGAAACGTATTTCTTCATAAATAATATGGGAATCATGACTAAAATATTTAAGGAGAACCATATTGATCTTCCAGATTTTGCAAGAGGATGGGAGTGCAAGCAAGGAAGTGGTAATCCTAAGCATGCATTGAGTGCATGGGTAATTTTTTTTCTGATATATCTGTTTCTAATGGATATATTTATTATTTACCTACTGACATATTAGAAACTAAAGCCTCCACACCTTCCTTGGAAGAAACCCCAGTTAGTTCACCAAAGCTTCCTCCCAAAACTAGTCATTTTTTGCTAGTTTCTGATGATTCTTCTGAAAGATCTTTCCCAATCCAATCAGATATCTCTCATTTTGATTCTGAAGGTGATATACAGGATTATATAAATCCTATTACATTCATTGAATCATTTACCAAACCATTTCATGACCAAATGACTTGAAAACCCTCAAGTTCACTAGCTGGAAATTCTCAAAATTGCATAGTTTCCAATACTATGTCAATTGCATCTGTTGCTTTCATGTATTGTAGGTATTTAATTGGTTGTAAATCCATATAATTGGCCTTAATGGGATTTATATTCCATATTTTTGGACTTTCTTTTACCACTCATGGTTCAAATCTCAAGTCTCCAGACCCTCCAGGTTCTCTCAATTGCAATTATGATCTAGTTGCTCACTCTTCTCTCTCTATGGACCCATTCACTCATGGAGAAACCATACCTATGATATTTATGTTGTATATGATATATATTCTGATATTTCAGAGACTCATGATATTTTTTACATATTTATGAAGGTGATTTATCAAATTGGGAAGAAGATTCGTGGTTTTATTCATGATATGGCAGCTACACATGAAGCATGTTTTGTTGAATATTTTGATGTCATTTTGAAAAGAGTTTGCAGGGATATATTTTCCATGGTTGATTATTATATTAGGTCAGAGTATTATTGCAGAAAAATACATTCTTATGATTCCCCTCCATCATCAAATGACGAACATCAAAGGGCATCTCCACATGATCTTTGTCTACAACACTTTGATGCATTGATGCATGATCTTGTCATCCACAACATATTCACCAAGTCCATCACCAAGAAGTTGTTATTTTAGATCATTCAAGTGAATAAGAGGACCTGCTGAAGACCTTTTTGTTCATCTCTGTCATGCCCATTTTTTAGGGGAGGTTTTGTCCCATGAGGTTTTCCTCCTTGCCTCGGTTACATGGATTAATAAAATTTTGTTGTAAAAGGTGACTTATGCCTTAGTTGCCAAGGCCTTAGTAAATAATTTTGAATAATTTGTACTATGTTAGTAGTAATGGGGGGTGTTAGAGAAATAATATACCTTGGTACCATGGTTATCGACCTAGGAGACATAATCATTTTCCTTGTGCTTATGTTCTATGGTCTAACTTAGGTTATATTGATCAATACTAGTCAAATAGGTGATTTTGGCTCATTAATTGACAGTTGAGGTTATCTAATTTGATATTTATGTCATCCAGGTGCCTGCATTAATTGAAAACCACTTCCATCTTTGACTAGGGGCGCTAGTGTGTGAATGTGGTTTTTTTGGGGTCTTCTTGGGCATTTATTTGGCTCCTAGAGACTCTCCCACTCACCCATGCACTTTCCCATGCTAGCCTTCCCTCATTTATGATCCAGACATGATTCTTACTTATTCACACATGCTCACACATGTTTACATATGTATTTGCGACTGTTTGATTAGGTTTGGGAGCCTATTACTCAACCTAGGGGGATTTACGGGTCAAATCCTATCCTAACACTTGTATGCATTCACATGGGCTCCAAGGGATCATGAATTTTCCCCAATGTATTATAAATATGTACCATACACATCTAAAATATTTAATGTAATGATATGATTAGTTATTAGCACCATTCACATGTGCTATTCCAGTTATTTTCAGTCTCTTTTGTTGTTCTCTTGCATATTTTGTTAAATACTTTGAGTCTAAATATTGCTCTAGATCCTAGATCTCACTGAGAAGCAATTATCACATCATTAGTCAAATGGACCCCACTAGTCATCGATGATGCATTTACTATTTTGTCTTGGAATTTCTCTAGGCTATATGTCAATTGAGAATCATTACCACAGATGTGTATATCTCATCAATAATTTTCCAATAGTATGAGGACCACTTGAAATGAATGACTGAGTCAAAATTTATGTTTAAATTACATATGAGATGCTTTTTCATTTTGTCATTCTCGCACGTCCTCAATGCTTTCCTTTGCTTCATGACATGGGATGAATTTTACTGACGATGTCTTAAAACATATTTTCTATGAAAATATTTCTCTCCCATTCAAAATTGATCTTCCTTGGAAAAGGAGACAATAACGTTATTATCTTTATTACTATTTATTAGAAACAAAATTAATTAAAACAATACAAAATTAAATTAAAACAAAATGAAAATTAATTAATTAAAACAATAGTATAAAATATATAATATGAAAATAAAATAAACATCAATATCTAACTCCTAATCTACATATGAACTTATACTAAGACATCATAACCCCCACCTTTTTAATCCTTATGTGACCCACTCACTAGCAATACACTTTATTTATGTTAAAACATGTCCCTTCGTACCTTTGTGACTGTTAAACTTATAACATCATGAGTCATTCACCAAGCCAATCTTGTGCAACTAGGATTAGGCCTCATGTGTTGAGGCAGGGAATCTTGAGTTGGGATCGGGTACTTGGACTAAGATTCCTAAGCGTGAAACCAAAGGATGACTAATCCTTTCAGTTATAAAAGGTTATTCCTCGTTTGTTGAGGTGAATTATTTGATTTATCAAAGTGATGATGCTGTAAATTCTTGTTGTACAAGGCTCAATACTTGTGAGTATATCAAGTCAATATTCCAATGAGGTGGACCTATAGTTATAGTAGCTTCCTATTCGGTGGAACTCTAGTTATAGAGGTAGTTGATTCTCATGATGACCTCCAATTATAGTAGGTACCCATGGGGTGGACCTCCAGTTATAGAGGTGGATGCTTTGCTTGTCAAAGAATTAATGTTGTGTGATGTATTATTAACCATGGTCTTTCAAGATGGATAAAGCTATTAAGTCTCCTCTAGAGACTGGACACATCTAGAGTGAATTAATTTAGCATATGATCATTTGGTTGGGAGTACTATAATATAATCACAACATTAAACAAATATTCCTAGTATAATTTTAATAGATAATTAAAGGTAGCACATATAGACCATGAAGTAAAGATAAGAGATAGAGAGATAAAGTATAGAGAATAAGAGAATTCAAATTTCAAATTAGATTTATTTAGTTGACTAAGATGAACTCGAATTACTAATATTTTATAAATCTTCACTTATAAATCTTTACAAATCTTCACTTATAAATATTAAGTTAAATAACAATGTATGCCTCAATCAATGCTTCAATTAAAGCATTAGTTAATGTATGCAATCGGGAGAACTCACAGTGGTCACAAAAGAAAATCACTTAGCATGATTTCAGTTAATAATAGTTACCTAAGTGTCAATAAAAATGGACTAGTTAACTAAAGTGTTTTGCATTGATTACACTTTATTTAAATTAAAAGACAACAATTAAGTTAATCAAAAGAAGACACTTGAGTTAATTAAGTCTTTGCATGACAAAAATTGAGTTATTGCATTTTCACACTTGACTTATCAAGTTAACTAAGTGATCATACATTTAGTTAGAAGGAAAGTTCACTCTAGAGTAAACTAATAATGATTTAATGCAACAGTAGTATGGTATTTCACATCAAGTTTGAAGGATTGAAGAAACCGAATCACAAGATATTTGTCTCAAGAAGGAAAATCCCAATGTGATGCATAGGAAACATCTTCTGATGTAAGCATTCACTATTCCTTGCATGGAAGTGGTTTTAGCAATTTATTAATGTATGGAACTCACTGAAAAGTTCATACAATTGATCTATAATCTTTATTGCTTAGTATTCTCTCTTATCTTGCACTTGGGGTGATGAAAGCAATAAGCTATTGCATATTGTATAAAATGCATTCTCTACAATCTATCATAATTATACTTTGAATATTTGTTGGGGTTTTTCATCCTCATTATTTTGATGGTTTTCCCTATAGGGTGCATCTTGTGTTGTGGATGAATTATTTATGTGATTGAATGTTCTATTGATTTCAATGTTAAGTATTTATGCAGATTAAGTTTTAAATTTCAAAGATATTCATATTTGATAAAAAATCAACATGGTATCAGAGCTTAGGGCGTGAAGGAGCTTAGATTTGCGCATAAAACTAAAGCTTACGTAGATCTTGAGGAGTTGAGCAAATATTTTGAGATCCATGGCAATAATATATGTACGATCGTAGGGTTTTCTTGAGGGCGCTTCCAATTTCAACACTTGGAAGGCGAGAGTATTGAACATTGTTGAGGAACATGACCTATATGGATACGTTTCCATGGTGGTGGAGGAGCCTACAACCTATGTAGGTCAAGTGAACTTCAAGAAGAACCAAGCTATGGCCAAAAGGATCATATATGATTCGGTTAAGGACATTTGATGTCCATGATCACTCTATTGAATATCGCAAAGGAATGTTTTGATACATTGGAAAACCTACATAAGTAGAAGGAATTGAGTCAAGAGAGGGATTTGAAGAATAAGCTTTGGAACCTAAAAAAGGAGAAGGACAAGATTGTGGCATCATTCTTCACTAATATCTTTGAGGTAAGAGATCAACTTTCTAGTATTGGAGTACTGACTGATGAATATGATCTTCTCGAAATTGCTGTTGATGGTCTCCCCTCTACATGGGTGAGATTCTTGGCTATGGTAAAATACTGAGAGGAGAAACCTAACTTCGATAGGTTGTGGCATGACTTCCTCCAAGAGGAGGAGTGAATATCTAGAAATTCAGTGTGCATCAAGAAAGAAAATATTTCCCTCATGGAAAGGAGGAAACCATTTGCTCCAAATAAGTTTAACAAAGACTTTTTCAAGTCAAAGGTTAGATGCTACAATTGTGACTAGAAGGGCCACTATGAAAAGGAGTGCAAAGCAAGGAAAATGGGTAAAGATTGGTTTCATGATTCTATGGCTATAGAATATGAAACTACATAGAAGAACTCATCCGAGGAAAAAGACGATGACTGTTAGAAGGAGTATTTCTTTTAGTGCGGAAGAGCATTTGCTCTAGTTTTCATGAGACCCTAACTTTCTATGCAGATATTTTCTACCCCCTGCATGAAGTCAAAATCCCAAGTGAATAAAATAGATCAAGATGTAGGGACTCCAAGAAATATCTGCATCGGAAGCAGAGATCAAGAGGGACACTAAACAAAACAATAAAATATAAGTATTTCTTTTTGTTATCATATGCTTTTGTAAATCATATCTAAATGGTTTTGAATGTGTTTCATTACAGTTATATAGAGATATATATTCATATAATTAGGAATTATGTGATGCTATAACATACCGAGCATATGTTATGACATTTATTTTATTGGAAAATAGTAAAACTCATGAAGTACATGTTATGAATAAATAAAGAATAATTTAGGGATACCTAAATTTTCATGAGATATGAATGTGGTTATGCTGAAACATTGATTAATATATGTGTGAACCATTACCAGTTCATTGAAGTATTCATATGAATGAATTTCATGGTTATGCAATGTTTATAAACATTATAATAAATTTGGATTGTGGGCGAAAACATATTCCATGGCCTACAAGCAGATAATGGCAAGCATTGAACATAGATTCATTCTGATGGTATATCCTGAAAGAGAGATGGTTACTCTGAAGTGGGAAGCTTCTAGGAGTAGATTGAGACGTTCCTATATTTATATAGGAAGAAGCCTATATATATATATA
>LPNX010399155.1:383134-462084 GCA_001517045.1 Pseudotsuga menziesii
AAAACTTTTATCAAACAATTCCAATACTTATGAATCTTTATATTAGCCACATATGAATCTCATAAATAAATCAGCCACATAAATCAGCTCCATAAATCAACCATATAAATCAACCAACCATAAGAGACAATATATACCCTATGAAAACCCTTCAAACATGGAGGATGAAAAACCCAACAATTCTTTGAGTAAGATAGATTTGCAGATAATGGTTTACAACACATAAGAATATTTCCCAATAAGAGATATCACCTCAGCAGTATAGAAGAGAGATCCAATCTAACCCTGCAAAAACAATTGTATGCAACTGTATTGAAATTTCTATATTCCTAGCATATTAATAACAAGCCAAAAACCCTAACATGCAGAAGGTAGCGCATAGGAGGATCAATAAACACACTAAGAGCACTGCATAGTGCATTCACAAGGAGGATATAACTATAACAACCTCCACACAAACATTAGTTCCCTTCCTTTCCACAATTAGATTTAATTGAATGTTCATTGTCTTGAACTTAAAGTGAATAGACTTGAACTGAATGTTAACTTACTTGAACTAAATGTTAACTTACTTGAACTGAATGTTAACTGACTTGAACTGAATATTAACTGACTTGAAATAGATGTTAACTTTACTTGAACTGAATGTTAACCAACTTGAATTGAATGTTAACTGAACACAATCTTTAACTCACTGCTGATCACTTAGTTAACAGTCTAAATTAAGTGTCATCAATGCTTCACTCTTAGTGCCATCTATGCACAATTTATATTATTAACTTTTGCATGGATATCTTTATTTAATTGATGCATGATGATTGATGAAAATTAATCACTTATTTACTTAATTGATTACATTCATTAATAGTTCAATTGATGGTTTGACTAAGGCATTGATTGAAGCATTCATATTTTACTGAAGCTTTATAACTTGAGTTCACTCAGACATTTGCATGGGAAATTCAAATTATGTTTCTCTATATTTTATCTCATTATCATTAAATAATTAATGCATGGTCTATATGTGTATTATTTATCCATCTTATCATATCATACTCGGAATAATTATTCCACACATATTGATGATCATATATATCCGGTCCATATAGTCACATGCTAAATTAATTCACTCTAGAGGTAGCTAAGCCATAAAGGAGAGTTATAGCACTCAATCACCATGACTAGAAATATATCACGTAGTATAACCACCTCAAAAAATGGAGGTCCACAGTCTTGATACAACACAATACTTCAATATTGATACAACACAAGATCATCTCCACAATTGGAGATTCATTTTCATAGGGTACCTTCTATGAGAATACTTGACTTGATATTAATCACAAGTATAGTTTTGATATTAATCACAAGACTCAACTTGATATTACTCATAAGATTCAGCTTGATATTACTCATAATCTTTACAATAAAACATCACCACCTCAATCATATGAGGATACATAGGACTTGATATGACTCACAAGTACGACTTGATATTACTCACAAGTTTGGAGAATGACTCCTCAGGTTGTACAATCAACACTCCCTCTTAGCAAGGGAGACAATCTCTTCTTTACCAGGAATTTCCTGCCATACCAAGATTTATCTCAAAAGTATCTCAACTTTGTCACTAACAATGGATTTTCCACAAATTTTCAATCTACTCATTAGTAGCTATGTACTGAAATTTTATTTTACATTACCATGAATTCGAATAAGCACAACTTTATCTCAATTTGTTCTATCATAACACATCAATTTTTTTTACAAAGCTTGACTATTAACACCTAATAATTGTAGGATCAAGTATTTCACCCTAGTAGGTAGCATCCCAAGCTACAATACTCCTCAGTCGGTAGTACTATCCACAAAACACCTTTTGCTTCTATAGCACTCTCTGACATACACCTTGCTTATGTAGTACTAGCCGCAATACACTTAGCTTTTATAGTACTAGCCGCAATTAACATAGCTAATTCCAAGCTATATAATAGGTCTACTATGTATCAAAATACAATAAACAACCTATTCTAATGTACCTCAAAGGTACTAAAACATATGCTTATCCACAAGCATAAAAAATACAACAGGTGTTCTAAGTACATTAAGAGACCAACCATCTACTTAATCAAAGTAGCACCATCTGGCTCCAATCGAGAATGCAATTTATCTAAACAAGAAACTATGGATTTCATATCCATCATAAACAACACATTAAATGTGTTATTATCATGCAGAAAGAAATGTTATTTTTTCTTTCAATATTCAAGATTTGTTAACTTTAAGAATCTTCTACCATCTGAAGAAGTTCTCTTAGAGATTTCCATACTCTGTCGTGTTCTTCAAGGCTTGATCACTTTCATAGTGTTTTCGTATCACCGTACCCCACATAGCTAATTGTATGGCTATATAACCTCTCCAATATGTTTTTAATTGTTCTTTAACGGTTCATACTATAAATATTCTTGAGTATACAATAGTCTTTGATAATATGACCATGTCTCTACTCAAGTGTATTTTATCCACAAGATATCACATCCCCTGGATTCCTGTGTCATGCATCATGACTAACTAGTTTAGGGACTTTTAACTGTTGTTGCTTCCTATGAAGATACATCAATATTCCCTTTTCAACTAGAGGAGTCTTTCATATTTATACCAATCTTGTTCCAGACAGAGGCTTAGTAAATATGTTGGAAATACTTCTCATCCATGGATATGTACAAGAGTTACACAACTCATTTTTGCACCATGTATTGGGTATAACTAAGTAGGAAATTTGTAAAGCTTTACTACTTTGTAATATGCTCTATCTAAGCAACATATTTGATTTGATATTTCTTGATCACTGTACTAGTCAAAATCCATATATCCGTGAAACTTACTTTCACTAATTGAGACATGTCTAGATCCACATACTCTTGTATCAAGTAGGTAACACAACACATGCTTTGTTGTACATGCCTATGTACTGACTGTAAAACATATAACCGATCCTAGGACATATATATATATATATATATATATATATATATAACATCTATGAGATCCTACAAATATGAACAATAATAAGATTTATCTTTATGTGTGTGATCATGGATTTATAATCCACTTTTCTTGAATATTTTTAGGCACTATGCTGAACATTTTCTCAATAGAAGAAAATATTATCTAATGATTGTTACACCTCTAAAGTTAAGAATCATCTAATATTATTACATATAGATTCCTTATGAATATGTGTACCACCATGTTGGAGTTTTTTTCCAAACACACATCATTATTTGGCTTATTTTTTCCTAATTTACCACTTATCCTAAGTTTTGACTCAAACATGTGACTGCATCATCAAATTGCATCTCCTTCTTTAATCAAGGACCCTGATTGAGTCTCCTCCTTCAATTAGGGAGAAAATATGGGTTGATATACTTGACATATATGCCCCATTTAGTCAATTGGGAGTTGTTTCACCTACCTTTCATTTAAATGGGAGTGATAAATGCGCTTTCCCATGATTTATGCCCATATTCAGTTTAAATGTAGTTTATTGGAGTGATTAAAGGTGCCCTCACCTAACTTTGGTGACACTGTTCAGTTAAAATCACCTAATTGAATTCAGATAGGTGCCCTCACCTACTTGTTGGCATGCATTTGAGTTCTATTCAGTTAGACTCAGTCTAATCTGCCTCTAAGTCAGCTAGATTCAATTATGTTGGATTTAAGTGGTTAATTGATGTGTCCAATGGTGTCAACTGAAAATTAAGCCACTCTCATGCACCCAATTCAAATGAACTCTCAAGGATTCAACTTCCATGGCTATTCATGCCATTGTACTGCATCGTAATCTATTATTCTGATTAATGATAAACAAATATATAACTACAAGTCTTTTTGCATTGTTCATGTCATTTCTTTGAGTAAAATTGATCTATTTCATCTATAGTAATACTATGTCTTGGTCCTTAGATTGTTGTGCTAGAATTTGATATGGTATCAGATCCATGGTAGGTTAAGGAAACTCTTCTATAAATCTTACAATGGATCTTTGGTGAATATTGAGCAAATTTTCTCAAAATTATTCCAACTCTCCACTAGAAGCGAAGAGTTTTCCACATAAGTCCTAGAAATTTAGCCTTGCTCCCTCTGGATTTTGTCCAGAGAGGTCTATCCAGGCATGAAGCAACTCCAAAAGTGTAAGTTGTTCAAACTTATTTTGTTTGTCTTGTGTGATTGAAGGTATCTCAAGAACTTAGATTACAATCACTACAACTGCAAAATTGGATCCTCCTTAAGCAACCTTCTCACTCCTTTCAACTATCATAAGTGGAAAGAGGATATTGAGATATAATTGTGTTCCAAAGGACTCTACAGATTTACCATGGGCATGAATATAGATCCAATTCTTATGCCTCTCCATTTCCAAGGATCTTCTTTTCCATCTCTCTAGATTGAAAAATCCCAAGGAAGTGTGGGAACAAATTGCTGAAATATTTGGCAAGCAAGATGATTTAACAGCCTATTAGTTGAATAATGAATTGATCTCTCTCAATCTAGGAAACTTTGATTCCATCAATGAATTTTTCACTAAGTTTAAGAACCTGGTGCTCCAATTGAAGCAATGTGAAGTTGAGAAGAAATATGATAAGCTCATCCTTTCTATCCTTTTTAATCTAGGACCATACTACTCGGTATTTGTGTCTACCTTCCATACTGAAAAGCTTACAATTCCAAATTGGAATATGTCGGCCCTAAATACATTTATTGAATCCCTTACCAATGAGCATGATAAAATTGTTCAGATGGAATCCTTCAGATCCTCCAAAGATCAATATTTGTTTGTTGGAGGACCCAAATCTTTGAACGAAAAAGGAAAGAAAAAGAAAGAGAAGGGTAAGTTAGACCCTTCCAAGTGTAAGGAGAAAAACCAGCAGTTGGATGAGCCCTCAGGCTTGAGGAAAAACAAGCAACGGGGCTAAGAGAAGACAAAGTTATCTTACTGTGCTAGAGGATTTCATCTTGAAAGCTATTGCATGAAGAGAAATATTGATCAAATGGCCCTTCTCCTTGATAAAAGCAACATCACTCTTCCAGAAGGCGTAAGGAAGAAGGATACCCAAGATCGGAATAATCGGCCTGAAAGAGGACATGCACTCATGGCTAATGTTTTGAAGGCTTGCTGTATCCTAATTGACTCTGGTGCCTCGAATAATATGGTAGCATGCAAGGATTCTTTCACATCACTGGAATATGACAGTTTCATCTCCATCCACATGGGAGATGACCCTCAAGTCTCATCAAAAGGAAAAGGTATTATCCATGTAGAACATGGAAGCTTTAAAAATTTTCTATATGTTACCTCTTTATCCTCAAAGTTGTTGTATCTGTATCAAATAAAACACACTAGTTTTCCTAAAAGAGTTGTATTCAGCCCCAATGATGTTGATATATCTGAGATAGACACGGGAAAACTCATTGTTATAGGGAAAACAAATAATGCTGCTAATATCTATGAGTTTTAAAACTTTGTGCTTGATTCAAAGCCTAGTCCCCTCCTGAATCATGGGAATGAGGTAAGTCGGATGTGGAATGAGAGGTTTGGACACCTAAAATATAAATATTTTCAGCTTCTAGAAAAGGATTCCATGGTGGAATTCCTTCCAGCAATCAAATCCTCAAAAGGGATCTGCAAGGGATGCATAGTTGACAAGCATCCTGAGCATAAGTTTGATCGAGGAAAATCTAGAAGAGCTACATGTATTTTGGGGCTGATCCATTATGATATCAGTGGTACAATTCCAACTACCTCCATGAGTGGCTCGAGGTATGTTGTTACCTTCATAGATGACCTTTCAATAATTACATGGGTCTACTTTCTCAAAAAGAAATCAGAAGTCCTTGAAAAATTCATAGATTTTAAAGATTCCATTGAGACTGCTACTAGGAGCTGCTACAACTTTTTGTAGAAAATGGGGACTTCTACAACTTTTTGCGGAAAGGAAAAACCAAGCACTAAAGGAGATGACAACATGTATGCTTGAGTCTAAATATTTGGCTGTAAATATTTGACCTGAGTCTATAAATTTTGTTGCATACATCCAGAATAGGGTACCACACTCATATTTCAAAGGGAGAACACCTTTTGAAGCTTACACCGGTCACGAGCCTGATGTGTCCAATCTCAGGGTTTTTGGGTCCACTACTTGGGATAGAATTCCACTGGATAAAATAAAGCATTTGCAACCATAGAGTGTTGAGTGTACCCTCATTGGGTATTCTGAATAATAAAAAGGATATAATCTCTTGAATATCATAAATAAAAATAAACTCATTGATATAAGTGTCCACTTCGAAGAACCTCTTCAAGATACGAAACTAGTAGAGGAAGAAACTGCAAAACACTTCCTCTTTCTGATGAAGATTCGGGGGATGAAAATGAAAATTTGTGCTCTGATATTTTATATGTAATGTCTAATATCAGTGATCATGAAATATTAGTTTCTGAATCATATCCGAATGATCCCGCTCATCTACCAAAATGGGTAGAAAAGACTTTTCTCTGTCGGGTCAAACATTGGAAATCCTGCTGATCCAAGGAGAACTCAAGAAAATGATCAAAGAGCAGGTATTTCTCTTTATTGAACTGATCATTTTATGTCCTAGAAGTTATATATTATGGTTGTATCTGATACTAAGTCATATTATCATTCCCATCATGATCGAAGATGGCAAGCTGCCATGGATGAAGAGTATCAATCTCTTAAGAAAAATGCAATATGGGAGCTAGTTTCCCTTCCACCTGATAGGAAACTTGTTCAATGCACATGGGTATACTAAAATAAGGTTGCTGAATATGGATCAACCTGAAAAGATAAATATTGGTTTGTTTCAAAATTATTCTCACAATTCCAAGGAGTGGACTATACATAAACCTTTGCATCAGTGGAAAAGATAGATTTTATTCGGCTTGGTTTAGCCATTTCCGCATCCAAACACTGGGAGGTGCACCGTATGGATGTGAAGAGTGATTTTATTCATGGGGATATGAAAGAATATATCTACATGAAGCATCCTGAAGGGTACATATCATACCCAACATTAGTTTTCAGACTTCGGAAATCATTGTATGGAATGAAACATGCCCCAAGAGCTTGGTATGCAAAGATGGACTCTTTTCTGCTATCACAAAACTTTGCAAGATGTAAGTCTGATAAAAATGTGTAAATAAAGAAATATGAAGGTTGTTTAATCATTATAGTTCTTTATTTTTATGCTTTGTTAATTATAGGAAGCACACTTGCTTCAATCAGCTTCATAAAAACTGCTTTGCATGAAGTGTTTGACATGAGTGATCTAGGCCTGCTAAGGCAATTTATTGGCTTAGAAATCACTCAAGATTTTGATGGGATAATGATCATACAATAAAATTATGTTTCATACCTTCTAATTAAGCTTATTATGGCCGATTATAAGGCTTCACCTTTCCCATTCCTATCAGGAATCAGTCTTGAGGAAGTAAATTCTACATCGGAGGTGGATTCCACTATCTACAGACAATTGATTGGAAGCCTTTTGTAATTGACACATTCAAGGCCTAATATTTGTTATGCCATGAATGTTGTATAAATGTACATGAATAATCCTCATTAAATTAATTGGATGGAATCCAAGAGGATTCTACAGTACGTGCAGGGTATTGGAAACTATGGCATCCACTATGCTGCAAATTCTAATCTAGACCCGGTGGGATTCATAGATTTGGATTGGGATGGAGATAGCCTTTATCGAAAGAATAATTATGGCTATTTTTTCATGTGTGGTGGTGGGAATTTTTCCTATTCAAGCAAAAATAAGGCATCCATTTCCGTATCTTCAGCAGAGGTAGAGTATCAAGGAGCGATCAATGCATGCATTCAGAAAGTTTGGCTACAAGGTATTCTAGCATAGTTCGACATTGGTAGTAATACTTCGAGTGTCATATTTTGTGATAATCAAAGTGATATCAAGATATCGACAGATATGGGTCAGAGATAGAGAACCAAACACATTGATATCCACATGCACTACATCATAGAGCTTGTGCATGACAGAACAATTGTTCTGCAATATTGCCCCACCGATGAGAAAATTGCAGATATTTTCACCAAGAAATTCACTGAGAAGAAGTTTTGTTACCTACGTTCACTATTGTGGGTGATTTCCATCATGGAAAAGAAATATTATCTCTTTAGTGTTCATTTTTAGTGGGGGGGTTCTTTCCCACTGGGTTTTTCCTCACTTAGTTTTTTTTAGCATTTTAGAATTAATTTTGTAAAGGGTGACCTATGTAATTTGTTATTGGGGCCCTATTGTTTAATCCTCCACATGATATTATCTTAAGGGTGGGTGTTGGAGTTATTTTCCAATCACACATAATTATTTTGGTTAATTTGTCATAATTTCCCACTTATCCTAAGTTTTGACTCAAACATGTGATTGCATCATCAAACTGGACCTTCTCCTTCAATCGGGGAACCTAACTGAGTCTCCTACTTTGATCAGGTAGAAAATATGGGTTGATCTACTTGATATATGCAGCACATTCAGTCAACTGGGGTTTTTTTCACCTACCTTTCAGTTAAACTGAAGTGATAAAGGAACCTTCCCATGATTCATTCCCAGATTCAATTTAAATGCAGTTAACTGGAGTGATTAAAGGAGCCCTCACCTAACTTTGGTGACATTGTTCAGTTCAACTCACCTATATGAAGTTATATTGGCACCCTCACCTACTTGATGGAATGCAGTTGAGCTCTATTCAGTTAGACTCAGTCTAATTTGACTCTGAGTCAGTTAGAGTCAATTATGTTGGAGTTAAGTGGTTAACTGATGTGCCGAGTGGTTTCAACTGACTACTAAGCCACTCTCATGCACCCAATTCTAATGACCTCTCAAGGATTCAAATTGCATGGTTATTCATGCCATTGTATTGCATTGTAATCTATTATTTTGATTAATGATAAGCAAATATACAACTGCAAGTCTTTTTGCACTGTTCATGTCATTTCTTTAAGTAAAATTGATCTGTTTCATCTATAGTAAGTTTTTTTCTTGGTCCTTATATTGTTGTGCCTCAACTTTATATACCATACATGGTTTCTACATAGCAGGAGGTTAATTTAACTAGTTCCATTACTTTTTTCTAGGAGCTAGCAAATCTAACTTCTCCCTCTCAACATCTAGGATGTGAGAATCATAAATTTGAGTCATCCATCATGGAAACTCATACTCATATATAGATATAATAGATATATGAATATAATTAAGAAAAATACATTACCTTTAGGAGTCTTTACATTTCTCCAAATAGAATTAGGGATTTTCTTCTATCTTCTTCCTAAGAAACATAGGAACCTCCCGATCTGTTGTTTTTCAAGATTAGCCATTTGATGAATCCATGTCATTCTCTTATTGTAGGTCAGGGAATATGTTTTTCCCTACAAGAAAAAATATTCAAATTATTATTAACATTACATAACTAAGAAATGTAATCACATGAAGAATTTCAACATACTGGTAATGGTTCACACAGTTATGTACATAGGCTAAATCAATGTTTTGGAATAACCCCATTCATATCTTATATGATGTTTTGAAACCCTATATCAGTCCTATATCAATACAAATATTCATATTTTATGAAGGAAATATGCAGCCCAATTTTCATATCTCATGAAGCAAGCTTGAAGACCTCTATCCGATATATTATGACCAATCATGCAGTCCTATATTGACAGCTCATGAAGAAAGAATGCATCCCTCTATCTCATGTATTATGAAGGAAATTTACAGAATTATATCAGTCCTATATAAGTATATATAATTCCTACATAAGTATTATATCATTCCTATATCATATCACATAATATGGACTCATGAGATCGAAAATATGCTAATAAAAGACAAACAATAATCTATATGCTCAACACAATTCCAAAGTACAAGAATACATATATCTATATGACATACATGAAACATATTCCAAAACATTAGATATTATTTATAACATCATATAACAATCAAAATATAAATTACTTATATTTTATTGATTTGTGTGGGCTCCCTCTTGATCTCTACACCCTTGCGGAGAATACACGAGTCCTTCTTTATTCACTATAATGGAAGAGATTATTTTGTAGAAATTCAGGCCTGCAGTAGATTAATTTCACCCACAACAATTAACAATTGATCATGCAAAATTATCAACAATGGAGACTGAATATGGAGCTGTAACACAAAATTATATTAACTGAGTGTACAATAGCCAACCCTGTAATAACATAGGCTGCTGAATATATAGAATACATGAGCAAATCGAATGCATAAGGAAGCATCCAAATATAGCATAAAGCAGGCTTACCCAAAATAGGCAAATCCCCCATAGGTGTAAAAAGCTGATCCCAAATCTATCAAGGACCCCACGAATTAGAAAGGGCGCATGGGCAAGATAAAGAGTGGTCAAATGGCAGATAATACATGCTTTTTCATGGAGGAAAGAGTGGAGGAGGAAGAGGCAACAAAGCTGATTCACCTCACCTAGTCTTGCTTTCCTATGTGCCTTAAAACACTGAAAAAGCAGGCAATAAAGTAGAAAAAGCAGAAGGGCGCCTAGGAGGCCAGGAATAAAGCAGATTTGATTCCTAAGGATTTCCCAAGTGCTCCATGAGTCAATAATGGCAAGTTTGACCTCTATGGATAGGCAATTGACAACTTGCACATGGTGGGACTCATGGACTAGGCAAATAAGACAAAATAAATGAAATAATGTCTAAGTGGGTGAATACTATGGGTTGATTATTCTAACATATTTGTAGTGAAATGATTTCTCCCTTTCTTCATTATTTCCATGAGGATAATATTCTCCTCGTTAGTGTATGCACATTTTATTGGATGCACCCCTCTTCTTGAAAATAATGGTGGGTGTATCAAAACACTCCCTTGCGGTCTTCAACAGAATGATCATGGACATGAGATTGTCCTTAAACGAATCAAATATTATATTCTTGTAATTTTATTTATTATTCTTGAATTTTATTAATCATTCATTGGTGGTAGTCTCCTTTACCATATTGGTCATGAATGAATCAAGATCATGCTCTTTAAGAATATTCAACACCTTCTCTTTCCATGTGTTGAAGTTTTATTTGCCTTCAAGTCAGTCTTCCGGTCGAACAGAGATTGATATCATGGATGAAATATTTTTCTCAACAATTAAATATCTACATAGGATTATCTTTCTGCACAAAACTAATCTCTTTCATGCCCTATGATCTGAGACCATGTTGTTGTTTCAGAAAAAATCAAAGATGCTTGAATTTAAAACTTTTATCAAACAATTTCAGCACTTATGAATTTCATAAATGAGCCACATATGAATATTTATATTATACACATATGAATAATTATACTAGAAACATATGAATATCATAAATAAATCATCCACATAAATCATCTCCATAAATCATCTCCATAAATCAGCCATATAAACCAGTCAACCATGAGAGACAAGATATACCCTGGGAAAACCCTCGAAACATGGAGGATGGAAAACCCAACAATTTTTTGAGTATTATAGATAGATTTGTAAAGGATGGTTTACAACACATAATCACATTTCCCGATAAGAGAAATCACCTTAGAATTAGAGAAGAGAGATCCAATGTAACCCTATGAAAAAAATTGTATGCAGATGTATTGAACTTTCCATATGCCTAGCATATTAAAAACAAGCCAAAAAACCTAGCATGTAGAAGGTAGTGCATAGGAGGATCAATAAACACACTAAGAGCACCGCATAGTGAATTCACAAGGAGGATCTAGTTAGAAATCCATCCATGAAAAAAATTATTGCTCCTCCTTTCGTCAATTATCTTTAACTGAATGTTCATTGTCTTGAACTGAAAGTGAACTGACTCGAACTAAATGTGTGACTAAATTGAAATGAATGTTAATTGACTTGAACTAAATGTTAACTTTACTTGAACTGAATGTTGATCACTTAGTTAACATGATAACTTAAGTGTCATCAGTGCTTCACTCTTAGTGCCATCCATGCACAATCATCTATTATTAACTTTTGCATGGATCTATTTACTTAACTGATGCATGATGATTAATGAACATTAAGATATTCTTTACTTAACTGATTACATTCATTAATAGTTCAACTGATGCTTTAATTGAGGCATTCATATTTTACTAAAGCTTTATAAATTGATTTCACTTAGACATTTGCATGGGAAACTCAAATTCTCTTTCTCTATGCTTTATCTCATTATCATTAAATAATTAATGCATGGTCGATATCCATCTTATCATATCATACTCGAAAGAATTATTCCATACATATTGATGATCATATATATTAACTCGAGATATATAGTCATATGCTAAAGCAATTCACTCTAGGGGTAGCTAATCCCTAAAGGAGACTTATAGAACTCAACAACCATGAATAGAATTATATCACATAGTATAACCACATCAACAAATGGAGGTCCATGGTCTTGATACAACACATGATCATCTCCACAATTGGAGATCCATTGTCATAGGGTGCCTTCTATGAGAATAATTGACTTTATATTACTTACAAGACTCATATTGATATTACTCATAAGATTTACAATACGACATCACCACCTCAATCATATGAGGATACATAGGACTCGATATGACTCACAAGTTTAGAGAATGATTCCTGATGTTGTACAATAAACAATATATATATATATATATATATATATAGAATATAATCACTAATACTATTCTGGAATAGAAGACTCCTGAAGAATTTTGGATATCATGTTTGCACCATAGAGCTTCAATGTGATACAAACATGGAGGACCATGATACCTTCATTATGAAGGACCTATATTCTAGTTCTCCCCATCCAGATGTTGAGAGGGATAATCTAGATTCGCTAGCTACTAAAGAACCAGTAAAAATGGTTGATTTACCTCCTTCTAAGAGGAGATATTCATGGTTTTTGTATACATAAGGAAGCAAACCATAGTATTCAAGAATATTGTTATGATTCTTGGTATTAGAGGTGTGGCATAAATCATACGATATTTTCCTTAGTGAAGGAAAATACATAGTAGAGATTCTGAAGAGGTTCAGGTCGATGGACTATAAGTCCATGGCCACACATATGATGATGAATTTGAAGATGATTCTTCTACAGCGATGGAGGATATCACAATTTATTTAGTAGATCCTATATGTACTTGATTAGAAACATGTCGGTTATATGTTTTGCAGTCAGTATGTTGGAGTCATTTACCCAACATACACACTTATTTGGTCAATTTTGGCTTATTTACCCACTATCCTAAGTTTAATTGACTCACTTGGCATCATATGAGCACACTATGACATAAACATGAGCACACCCATGCCTTCCTTCAATAAAGGAGGCCAACTAAGCCTTCACTTTCAATCAGGGAGGTTAACTGGGCTTCCTCCTTCAATCAGGGAGGCTAACTGGGCTTCCTCCTTCAATCGGGGAGCAATTATGGGGTGAACTAAGTGTCATAAGTGCACATAATTGCTAATTGATTGTTGTTTCACCTAACAATCAGTTAAGTTAAGTTGTAAAGGAGCCTCCATCTATTATTTATCTATTTTTGGCCAATATTTATGAACTGGAGTCAACTATGGTGCCTCCAACCACTTCTGATGACAAGTGTCACTTCAATTAACTCCATTAAAGCTACTTGGAGTTAGGGATGTGCTACCAATTTGAGTTGGACATGCAGTGACATGTGTTGAGTCACATTCAGTTAGACTCAGTCATATTTTACACTCCGATTCAGTTAGGACTTAGTGTGAGAGTCAGTTATGGATTAGATTAGTGGTTAACTATGTGTGCGGAGTGTTGCTGACATTCAGTTAAGATACACCCATCCATGCAATTTGAATGACCTCCTTGAGTATTCGAATTATCTTGGAATTCATGCATTCTGCATGAAACTGTATTGTATTATTCATTCTTTTATTGATTATACAGAGCTGCAACCTCCTATTCCAGTACCGTTGCATCATTTCATGTTCAATTTGTCTTGAATATATTGTGAGTCTGTGTTTTCTCTCAAATATTGCTGTGACAAAATTAATATGGTATCAAAGCTCATGGTGGGATGAAGCTCATTCTTCAAGAGAAATTGATTTTTGCTAGATTTGTCATGCAAATTGAGCTAAAGCTCAAATTCTAGCACTGCACCAGAAGCTGAAGGTTTACCACTTAATACCCCAAGTAAAGGAATTGTTGATCAAGATTGCTTGATAAATTGTACTGCATGTGATGAAAACCTAAAATGTGCAGGTTTTCCGACCTTATGGTGAATTTATTTTGTTGATTGCAGGTTTTTACAGGTTCTTGAATTCATTCTCTATAGTAGCTCCATGGCTCATTCTCTAGATCCTCTCACCTCCTTCAATTACCACCAATGGAAGGAGGATATGGAGATTCAACTCTTATCAAGAGGGCTCTATCGGGTCACAATGAGCACAGAATTAGAGCCTAATGCTATTGCAGAGAAGATAAAATACCGGAATAAACTAGATGAGGCCTATGAATTTCTATGTTTGTCTATATCCAAGGATATTCTATTCCAAATCTCGGGATTGAATACTTTGAATGAGATTTGGGACCATCTTGCTACCTTATTTGATAAACAAGATGATATTCGGATCTATAAGATTGAGAATGAGTTGATCTCCCTAAATCCAAGCAGTTTCAAATCCATGAATGAATTTTTCACAAAATTCAAGCATCTAATGCTCCAGCTAAAGCAATGCAAGGTGGAGAAGGAATATGACCATCTCATCTTAGCCATCCTCTCCAAATTGGGTATAGATTATTCCGTCTTTGTTTCATAATTCCACATGGGGAATCTAACAACCCCAAACTAGAAAATGCCTTCTCTTGATGCCTTCATCAAGACCCTTACAAATGAGCATGATAAACTTGTTCAGATGGGGATCCTCAGATCCTCAAAATATCAAGCTTTGTTTGCTTCGGGGTCAAAAGATTCGAAAGGAAAAGGGAAGCAGAAGAATCCAAAGGATAAAGTAGATTCTCCAAATCATAAAGAAAAGAACCAGCGAGAGGAGCCTTCTGGCTCTAAGAAACACAAGAACAAAGGACATCAAGGCAAGGAGAAATTCAAGTGTTCTTACTGTGGGAAGGGCTTCCACCTTGAGCATGCCTGCATGGAGAAGAAACTTGATGAGTTGACCTATCTTCTCAAGAGAAACAACATCAATCTTCTGGAGAACATTCAGAATAAAGATAACCAAGATTGGTATTTCCAGTAAGAAAGAGGCCATGCTCTCATGGCAAGCACCTCAAATCCCACAGCTCTACTCATAGAATATGGAGCTTTGAATCACATGATGGAAAGAAGAGATTCTTTTTCCTCCTTGGACATTGACAAGAGTATCCCTATCCACATGGGAGATGATTCCACCATCACTTCGAAAGGATAAGGTATAGTAAATATTGAACATGGTACTTTTCTCAATGTTCTGTATGTACCCTCTTTAGCCTCCAACTGTAAGCAGGAATATTCACCTTCTGCAGATAGAAGCTGTTCCTCTGGTATGAATGGTTCAGATCTAGAACAAATGAGTGAACAACAAAGGATGAAGACCCTCCCTAGATGTCATAGACAACTGGAATGTTGCTTTGATAGTGAACCTATGTACCTGAAACCAGATCAAACACACAAACACATCAAAGCTACCAAAACATCATCTACTTATCCATTTTAGTGACTAAGGAATCCAACAACATTTACATGTGAAATCAAAACAACAATAATGTGGGATAGAAATCAGCTTTGCATTAAGATGAATGGATAAGTTTACAACCAATTAAGCCTTAGTGTCGACATGCATCTCCATGAAACCAATAGTTCATCCCCATAAGCTCCAACTTTGCTCTCTATGCTCTCAAATGGCTTGGGCCAAGTGGTCAATCCAACAACATAACAATACCTCTATAGTTCTCTCTGTCAACCATGGACATGAGCTTGTATTTATAGGGCTCAATGGATAGGAATGGTTGAGATATTTGTGGATGAGGTGGCCTCTAAGATCCTATGATGGGATATCTCGAGCTCAACTGACCCACAATGATAGGGATAAGGGAGGACATGAGGTTCATGATCTAGAAGCCTCGAGAAACTTCTCCTTTTCCCATTTTACCTAGGGTACCGCTTTTATCCTCTTATGACAGAGCGGTTTAGGTTAGAAACGCTTATGGACCAAAGGCCATAGGCAGTGGCACTACTTATGGCAAACAAGATACAAGCGGTGCGAGCAAGGTAATACTCATGGTTAATAGGGAAAGTTCGGTGCTGAGTATTTTCATGAAAGTTTGAAAAACAACATGGGTCTCCACTCCAAGTGCTGGGATTAAGGGAAAATATGTAAGTCAAAGGTCTTATCACATGGTGGTGGCAGGATTTGGGTGTAACGGGATGCCCCCCAAAGCATGAGTCTTAGAGGGATACGATAAACGAGAGCTTTGAGAGAACAAGTTGTCACTTCGAGGTGAAAATGTTAGCTTGATCGGAGCATGTCATCAAGTAGGAATCTTTAGTGCATCAATATTTTTGACTCATAGACACAAGTAACCAACTCATGGCTGCAGACCAATACAAGGCAGATCCATGGGAGGAATAAGCAAGCATGGCTACTAGAATATAGTGTAAATCCATGTGATAGAGGACTCAAACTTGGACATAGTTACCAGACATACAATGTAGATCTATGTCATACAGATGCAAATTTGAGCATAGCCACGACCATACAAATGTGGATCCATGCTAGATATACAAAACTCCATCGCAACCTGGGGAAAATCAATGAGTGCTTTAAACACATACCCAGGGTCTTCATCTCGTCTTCCACAAAGTACGATTCTATCCATGTGTTATAGCTGATTTTACCACTCCAGGTGAATCACACTTGTATGGCCTTCCCCTGTCCCTCTGCAAACACCTTAGACCCTTTGGACCATTTTTTTTCATTTGATGTTTCCTTGACCATCCCTAAAAACATGTGAAAATTCATATACGTGAATTTTAAACCCCTAATCGTGTATATACATGGGTTTGACCACTAAAACCGCATACATCGAGATGGGTGCATGATCCAAATCCTTTTGGAGTTTTCCTTGACATGGATCTAACTCACTTGACTCCTGGCCTTCCATATGCCTTGAGATCGCTTGGATTCGACCTTTCATTACCCCTTTAAAAATCTATATAAGGAACTCTTTGGTACATTGAAGGCATAAGAGAGAATTGAGAGCAAAGAAACTATAGCCCATTGTTGCCTGAACTTGTGCTTGAGTCTGCATCCCTTTTTCCCTTGGAGCACTTTTGTGTTCTTCCCAAGCTTGCCTTTTGCTTACGAGATTGCTATCGAGAGATGGAGGATTGAGGTGGTGGAGGCCCATGTGGGGGATTCAGTTTCTTCGATTCGCAAACGTGTAGATAGAGGTTGTATCCATTGTAATCTCTGATTTTATATTAATAGAAATATCTTTTCCTATCCAATAATGTATGTTTGAATGAATATTTTATCCATGGATGATTTCAAATGCTTATACATTGTTGATTATATATGCTAGAATAGATCTAACACCAATATATATAGTATGCTTGTGTTGTTTACTTGTTTTTGAGGAAGTGAATGATCAATTCAAGCTGAAGTTGGAAAGCTCAACGAGGAACTACTTCAACCATCCGGAATAAGGTACGAGGTCTGATCCTTTAGTGTTAGATATTTAATTTCTATTGCATATTGGAAAGGATTGATTTCTGGAGTCAAGTTGTCTGTTGTGGTACCCCAAGCCATAGGAATTTCTCTCCATAACAGAATTGTCGACTCTGTTGGGGAGTTCCTAGTAGTTGTCCTTTGGGGTTTTTCTATCGGCATTCAATGACTTTGAATTACTCTTTTTCTCTTGTTTCTGTGTCGGGTATAGGGGCATGTTTGCCTGGTAGTGTCTGATTGGTTTGAAGTTTGTCTCAGCTTGTCTATTTGCCTTTATTTTTATGCACCTTTCTTCCTATACGTGAGTTTTGAACTCACAGTCACGTATATACACTGGTTTCACTGCTATTTCTGCATACACATGTGGGTTTACTGTAAACAGTTGCCTATGCCCTTAGTTTTTCCTTCTAGAGGAAGTTGGAGGGTTGCTGGGTGAATTTTGATGATTGTTGAGTCTCCTTTGATACTGCCAAAGTCTATATACACCTCTGTTTTTGACCAGAGACGTTTTTTTAGGGTAAATTTCTTTTTTAAGAATGTTCTTGTCATTGCATTTTAAATTTTTTGTTTTGGGATTAGTGCATTAGATTTCTTTTACCATAGTGCTTTGCTTGAGTGTTTCTTAAGTGTGCTTGCAGAGTCTGGGGGTTGTAGAACCATTCTTTTACTTTTATATCTCATTTTTATTTCAAAAAATCCAAAAATATTTGCTTATCATCATGCATTACATATTTCATTTTGCATAGTACTTGCATTAGATTTGCTTTGGAGTATTAGTCAGGATTTCATATAGGAAAGCTTGCAGTTATCATTTGAAGAAAATTGTGCATTTCATGTAGTAGCATACCCTGTTTTTCATGGACACAATGCATTTGCATTGATTGTTAGGTGTGCATTTTGCTTCATGTCATGTCATAACACCATTAGTTGCATGGCCATATACCTCTTTTGAGTAATAAAGACAATTAAAATCAACGCTTAAATTAAAATGAACTACACTATTTTATTTTATAGGGTTCACCAACAAGATTAGGTTTTAGGGTCTTGGAATAGTTCATTGTGAGTAAATTGTCCAAGACCACTAAACAATAACATGTATGTGTCTGTCTAGGTGAGTGTGTGAAATTCCTTGGTATAACCAGTGTTTTGTCAGGATCCTCCTCTCAAAAGGGAGTTATGCACGAGGCAGTGTCAGCGGTTATTGATTGGGATGATCCCTAGTCATAACTGAGTAGCATCGAAGATATTTCCACGATTGTATTCGTATCTGGGGGCTCTTTCGAGAGTTTCGAGCTTTGCTACCCTGCCCATATGGTCAATCCCACCTATGACTGTCCACCTGAGCATTGATTATATTGAGGTGACCTTAGTGGCCTTACCTAGGATATCGAGGGGGTACTTTGCAGGGGTTATTCTGCGGGTGTCCCGGCCAGGTTGGGGTCGGACAACACAGTCGCTTTACACGTTGAAGTTGAGGGCCACAATAATTGGTTACGTACCTCTGCTTGTTGTGTATGGGAGTCTCAAGCCTCTCCTAGGCAAGACATACCTGCTTCATTTGGGAGCTCACTTATCCTACCCTTGATTGCTTGTGTTTTTTCTTTATATTTTCTTGTTGATTGCTCTATGCACGATAGCTTGCCTAGGGTTTTCGTAGATAGAGAGTATTTTATATTTTTTGAGTCATTGTGGATTTGGGTGTGGTTCCTTTCCATTCTCATCATTTAGCATGACTTCCACCTTCTACATATCCTCCTCCTTTGGGAGAGAGAAATAGACAGTCCAGGCGGACTACTTCGCACATTGATTCACACACCATGGGAGACCATGTTGAAGGTATTCCTGAACCACCTTCTCCCATTCATGTGGAAGATGGGGAGTTTACTCCTAACTATGATCCTTCACTCGACTTGACTGAGTTAGGTCCTGTGATTTATGAGATGTGAACCTTTCATGATAGACCTACTTACTCTAGGGTTGATTCCCCATTGACACATTGCCGGTATGGAATGCCAGAGGATGACGAGACTCATTTTGAACCCGCGAGCACTAGTTATGGTAGTTATGGTATGTCTGGTTTTCCCACACATGATTTGGCATTTCATGTTGAATCTGAGTTTGAGCCTAGCACTGTGCCTAGGGGCACTCTCATTCCTTACCATGCGGAGAGGTTTGGGAGCACAAGTCACATTGCACCTTCCATCCTGGTGGTGGAAGCTACATCACATATTCCTCCTAGGTCTAGGGTTAGTGATCCTATTAGGATACCATATCCAAGACGAGTGACTATAGGGAATAGCACGTACATAATTACACAGATCCCTTCGACCTCTATCCCTAGTTCTTTGAATGTTCACCCTCCACCTCATTCACATGGTCCTTCAAGCCGAAACGTTGCTACGAGTCATGTCTATACTGCGGTTACTAGACTGGTTATGTATCAGGTACATGCACCGCTCGTTGTTTCAGGAGGTTAGGGTCATACTTCTAGAGGTCACATTCCTACTTCGGGGACGTATATTCCTACTTTCAGAACGTATATTCCTACTTATGGAGTGTCTCATGGGACATCACATGCGATGACTTGTGGACCTTATTATGGGACACAATATGGACAAGGTTCTTCACCTTATGGAGGCAGGTATCAACAGCCTGCTTACTCTCCAAATTATCGCTTTGTAGCTCCGAATAGTCAAGGTACACCACGCTATGGTGCTTCCATGCCACCCTGTACGGGTCAAACGGGAGGAGGGCACTATGGCCAAGGCCATGGTGGTAATCAGACCTATGTGAATCAGAACTATCAGGGAGCGGTCCATTGACCTCATCATCCTAGGCTCCCTTTCCTCGCAATGCTGAATCATCCTGACTTGTCGAGATTGACGAATGATCCTGTAGCTCATGACCCGGCTTGTTCAGCTGTCCCTACTAAGCTTCCCTCAGACATACTCAAATTCAAGGGCAAACCGGGAGAGGATCTGAGTGAACATGTTACTACTTTTCACCTATGGTGCTCTTCGAATTTCTTACACCAGGACTCAATCCGTTTAAGGCTGTTTCAACGCACCCTTATAGGGCCTGCTGGGAAATGGTATATAGAGCTACTTAGGGGGGCATTCGTTTTGTTTGATGACCTAGCAATGAATTTTCTTAACCACTTCCAGCTACCAGTGCGTAATGACATTGGTACTGAACTCTTGTCGACGTTTCGGTAGTATAAAGCCACACATATCTCGGATCATATCCAAGAGTGGTGTAGACGAAATAGGTTAATTAAAGCCTTTATACCGCTAGAATTCCTCCTCGAATGGTTCCTTAAGTCGTTATTTCCATATATAGTGAAGGATGTTTCTAAATCCATAGTGCAAAGAGGAACAAGCTATTTTTAGGGCACAGGAACTGGATTTGATTTATGCTCAGTCCGGTTTGTTATATGAGATCATTCCCAATGCTTCGCATTCTAGTTTCGACCCCAAAGTTAAACCTAGACCACATGTCAATGGAATTGTTGGTTGTACGAGTGCTAAACCTATGGATTCAGTTGCAAAACAATTTAGTCAATTGTTAATCAACCAATCTACTTCGGGACAAGCCACGGCTTCGTCTCAACCCGCCTAAATGATGAGTGTGCTTTCAGTGCAATCGTCGGACCAGAAGGGTAACTAGCAGCCCGGACGGAAGAAAAGAAGGGTAAGAATAATCGTAAGGGTGGGAATAGGAATGAAAATGCTAATAATAATGACACGAACACCCGTAATGCTGGGGGGGACAAGAAAGCTAAACATAAGGTTAAATTTCCTTTCAAGTTGTGTAAGGACGATCACCTCACTTACTTGTGCCCTCGTATCGATGAAGCCTCGAGATTCTTGGAACAGGGCCCAGCTGTGCTGACTAACCATTTACCTCATCATCAAAATATGAACTCAAGGACCCATGATCAGTCTGGTGGCAATCAAGATCCGCCAGAGGGTGGTGGTCGTGGTTGCATTAACATGGTTCGTGCTGCGAAAGTTGTGACCCGTGCGAAGGACTATGGTTCGTTACAACCCAACCCAGGAAAGGAGCCTGATCCACCATAGACTCCTTTGTGTATTGAAAAACCCGTGGATAAACTTTAAGCTGCACCTCGCATTCCTAATGGAGTCCTTAAGCATTCAGGGCACAATCCTAATGCCCGAGCCGCCCAGAACTATTCTATTTTCGAGGATTTGGGCCATACTCCTTGTGCGATGTCTGCACTAGAAGTGCTTCAGAGTTGTCCTTCACAAAGGAAGGCTTTGATTTCTACCCTTGGTGTGAATGATGATAATTCTTCCTCCATGATTAAATTTGAAACCGCAGGACTTCCACCTCGCTTGCCTTACTATGTGTCTCTTTTTATTCACATAGAATGTCTTAATATGACCATCAAGTGCATTGTGATTGACGAAGGTGCTGCTGCTTTTGTGATGTCTGTATTGTGTTGGAAGGGTTTAGGTTCCCCTGAGTTTTCTAAATCGGTGACCATGTTAACTGCGCTCGATGGGAGATCATTTAGGCCGCATGGGATCCTTCCTTCCCTTAAGGTCCATTTGGGAGGGAATACCATTGTGATAGAGGTTGAGGTGGTTGATGCGCCCCTTGACTACAAACTCTTGCTGGGTAGGAATTGGATGTACAGTATGCAAGCTATAGCTTCTTCCCTATTTCGCGTTGTGTGCTTTCCATTCAATAGGAAGATAGTCATGTTTGATCAAACGTCATTCAAGAATCCATCGATTACCACATCTTCCATCCCGATCATAGAGCACTCTCAGCTGACAACTGGGAGTGTGGGTGTGGGCATGTATCCATCCCTCATGGAAATTTTTGGTTGTCCTGCACTGATCTTTATGATAGGGTCTAGTTTCGGTGAGGCTTCGACATCTATGAGATTGGTGTCTTTTTGCACGAGCCATATGGAATATCCTTGGATTCTTCCTACACCGAGTAATCTGAGTGAGCCCATCGTGATGGACGTGATGTTTCCTGCAACTATGGTAGCTTATCAAGCTAATCTTGAGTGTGTTGCAGAGCCTAGTCCTTTCTCTTCATGGACGGAAGAGGAGGACCCGTATGTGCTGTCTGTATGGGCAGTACAGTCTTCTCACGCACATGACTACCTTGATAGTGTTTTCCCATTAGATGAAGTGATTATTAAGGCTATGTCTGGAGTTGAGACACCATGGGAAGAGCTCCATCATAGATCTTACTTTCTTCCTGAGCTTGACCGCTTGGAGTGTGAGGAATTTAGGGAGGTTCTTAGTGACAGAGTCAGTAATCCTATGGTTTCATTAAGCTCTCCTGGTTTGATGGCTGATGGGAACATGGAAAATATATCTCCAACGATTCCTATCAATATCTCTCACGATCCTGGCAGGGTAGAGAATGTCTATATTGGGGCAGAATGTTCCCATGCTGAGATTCAAGAATACACCAAGCTGTTTAAAGAATTTTGTGATATATTTGCTTGGTCTTACGATGAAATGCTAGGTATAAACCCTTGCATTGTCAAACACGAGATTAATACTTATCCCAACGCTAAGCCTGTTCGACAACACTTGCGTGCGGTGAATCCTAGGAGAGCACCCGCGATTAAGGCAGAGATATAGAAACTGTTGAAAGCAGGTTTTATCTATCCCATTCCCTTGATGGAGTGGGTCTCAAACCTCGTTTTGGTTGATAAGAACTAGGGAGCGATCCACATATGTACTGATTTCCATGATTTAAATCGTGCCTGTCCTAAGGACAATTTCCCCACACCATTTATTGATCAGATTTTGGATGAGTGTGCGGGTAGCGAGGTTTTTTCCTTTATGGATGGATTTTCCGAATATAATTAGATACAAATTAAACCTGAGGACCAACATAAGACTGCATTTATTTGTCCTTGGGGAACTTTTTCATATCGAAAAATTCCTTTTGGCCTTAAGAATGTTGGAGCTACTTTTCAGTGGGCAATGACCTTGATTTTCCACAATCTCAAGTTGATTATCGAAGTATTTTTGGATGACCTTGATGCTCATTCTCGTATGAGAATGCGTCATTCCTATCATGTGAGATTGGTATTCGAAAGGAACCACCATTATTTGGTTAGGTTAAATCCTCACAAGTGCATCTTTTGTGTGAAGTCAGGTCACTTATTAGGATTCATCGTTTCTAAAGAGGGTATAAGAGTTGATCATTTGAAGGTTGAGGCAATACTTCAGTTGTCTCCCTTGAAAAATATTCATCATCTTCAATGTTTGCAAGGCATGGAAAGCTTCTTACGGAGATTCATTGTCAATTTTTCCAATTTGACTAGAGGCTTCATGCATCTTTTGAAGAAGGACACCACCTTTTGTTGGGATGAGCGAGCCCAGGAGTCCTTTGATGCGCTTAAGCGAGCCCTAACATCAGCCCCGATGATTAGGCCCCTAGACTATAGCCGTGATTTTCTACTTTATGTGGTTGTGTCCATGGAGACGATTGGGATGGTTTTGGTTCAAGAGGATGAGGAGCTCCAAGAGCATGTCATATACTATCTAAGGTGGAATCTTATTGACGTGGAGATTCGTTATTCTCATGTTGAGAAGATTGCCTTAGCTACCATACATGCGGTTCAACGGTTGAGACATTATATTCTCCTTCGCTAGACCTTGGTTGTAGCCTATGTCAATCTGTTTCAATTCATCCTCACTTGAAGGATGATTGGAGGAAAATATAATAAATGGATTGTGATCCTGCAAGAATTTGATCTCGAGTTTGTTTCAGCAAAATCGAAGAAATCGTTAATTTTTGCAGAGATTATATCAGATTTCCCAAGAGAGGCCGAGGAGTTGTTTTGTGAAGATACATTTATCGATGAGCACATCTTCTTAATCTCAACTTTAGACCCATGGTATGGGGATATCATTATATATCTACAAACATTGAAGGTCCCTACTCATCTCTCACAGGATGAATGACGACGATTACATCAAGTGTCTAAGAATTACCTCATAGTGGATAACACTTTGTATTGCCATGGGGTAGATTCCATTTTACGTCATTGTTTGACTCATGATGAGGTTGAGGTGGTGCTGAATGATTGCCATGGAGCGGCGTGTGGTGTTCATTTATCTGGGATTTCTACAACCCAAAAAATCTTAAGAGTGGGTTATTTCTGGCCGTCAATCTTTAAGGATTGTGTTGATGCGGTCAAGAGGTGCCACCCTTGCTAGTTGTTTGCATGTAATATGTGCTCAAAACCTGCCCCATTACATCCCATCATCACCACCAGTCCCTTCACTAAGTGGGGGCTTGATTTTATGGATTGCAACCCAGCTTCAGCTGGGGGGCATTATCATATCATAGTGGCTGTTGATTACTTCACGAAATGGGCTAAGGCTATTCCTACAGTTAAATCCGACGGTGAGATAGCCGCGCACTTTGTATTCAACCAGATTATTACTTGGTTTGAGATTTCGAAAGAGCTTGTCACTGACCATGGCTCACACTTTCAGAATCGTATGATGGAAGAGTTGGCATCAAAGTTAGGGTACAATCAAGAGCATTCCTCCTCTTACTACCCTCAAGTGAATGGATAGGTAGAAGCAGTGAATAAATCACTCAAATCCATTCTCCAATGAATCATTGCACAAATCAAGAATAATTGGCACATTATGTTATATCCTGCTTTGTGGGCATATAGAACCGCTGTTAAGACTGCCACGAGTTTTTCTCCATATCAACTTGTACATGGAGTGGAGTTGGCATTATCAATTGAATGCAAGATTCCTTCTTTGAAGCTAGCCGTAGAACTCTTTCTAGACACTTCCCCATTGTAGGAGAATTTAGTCCACCTTGAGCAACTTGATGAGCAGCGTCGAGATGCCTTGGTGGCTCTAGAAGTAAATAAATGTCGCGTAAAGGTCCAGTATGATAAGTTTGTCCGTCCAAGGAGGTTTAGTGAGGGATACTTGGTCCTTTTGTGGGATCAACTGAAAGAACCCTTGGGAACAGGAAAGTTTAACCCCATGTGGCATGGTCCTTATGTCGTCAAATGTGTGTTAGAGAAGGGTGCTTATGGGTTAGTGGATTATGAGGGAACATTATTGGTGGAGCCTAGGAATGGGCTCTATCTCAAAAAGTACTATGCATGATTTTCAACCAAGGCTGGTTATTGTATATTATTGTACAGTTTTGCATAGGCAGGTCTTTTTCTTATAGTGATCGGGTTTGTGATTAGTTTCCGTTTATTTTGGTAGATGTCAATGGAATATTCCACCTACATAGGATTTGCGGATGGTGCGAGCCGTCACACTCAACACTTAGCCTCTACTGCTTAGGTGATTTATACTCCTATGGGTCAGGTATTGTCTTCAAGAGGTGTATGTCTACGGCCATCTTCCAACAATGTTGCTGAATATAGTGATATTATTGAGCTTCTACGGGATGCCATTTTACTTGGCATTCTCTCTCTTGAGGTACGTCTTGATTTGGAGTTAGTAGTGTCACAGCTTAATGGTTTGTACCATGTTAGAGATCTGACATTATTAAGAATATTCTTACGTGTGAGATTATTAGAACAACAATTTGACAATATAACATACATACATATTCCAAGAATTAATAATCAAGTTCCTGACTCATATGCTAACTATGTGTTAGATTGAAATTTGTTTCATACACAATAAACTCATCACAAACACAAATTTTTACACATGTAAATAAATAAACCGATCATCATAAAAGTTTTTATATACATCCAAAATGTGGTAATACATAGTGTCATGATACAAAAATGGGGCTCTCAAGCCACCAAAATATAATACATGGTAATACAAAATGTATCACTCCCAGGTATATAAGCCTGTGGAGGAGGAGGGGGGTTTTGATCATGGAATGTCACTACAGCTCTAGCTAGCCATTGAAATAATCGCACCCATGCTCGTGTACACCCACCACTTGGCACTGCATAGCCTCAGGAAAGTCCTCGACTTGTGCCATGGGAACTCTGTGTGTCAGCCTCACAAAGTTGGTATGAATACTTTGGAGCATCCGCTGCGCATCCACACCCATGATATCATCTCCTCTTCCCCTCCATGTATGATGAGGGAAGCCTTCAGGCCATCGTGGTCCCACATATGCATGCATATGGTAGATGTCACTATGTATTGTCACCCAAAAACATGTCTTTTGATTTCATGTAATCAGAAAACACAAAAATATTAAATAACTAAAAAATTTAAAAAGAGGGTCGAGATTCGTTACCTATGTCACCGTATGCCGATCTTGGTGGTAGCGGCATGTCCGGGTCCCCCTAGAAATATATCCCCACATAGGGGTAGTCATCGATGGAAACTATTTGTCGTCGCCACCATGGAAATAACTTAGCTGGATAGGGGTTGGACACCCTACCTCCACCCAGTATGCGCATCGCATTCACCCAACGTTGTTGGGTCGGATCTTGAACCCCGTGTAGAGGAATGTCAACTCTGGGGCTCAATCCTGGAACACTCTCAAAGAAAAACATGCTCAGTATGCTGCTGAAACCGAAGTTTCGCACTCTGCCCATATTACACTCATTGAGTTGGTGTTTCATGTTGCCCAGTAGTGTAGTGCTCCAGTCATATACCATGGGACATCAGAGGCCGCGAGGCCTGGTGGAGTGAAGCCAAGCTTGCTATCCTACCCAGTGTTAGTAGGATGGCCTTTAGGCCCAACACCTATATAGAGTTGGTTGGGATCTAACTCACCACCTTCTTCGTGTCCGGATAGCAGTACACTGCAATGTACTCATCTATAGTCAGGCCACCTCCGGGCCCGCAAGAACGTAGGTTCACTACTTCCCCCCGTCGAGAAAGTCCAGTAATAAATTATATGTCCTCCAACTCTATGGTGAGGGACATCCCATCTATCTGGAATGACTCTGAGTTTGGATCCCAGTAATCCACCAGCATCTGCAATAGTCCTGGTTTGGCCCTTAAGCTACCAAGACACCAAAATTTGTAGAGCCCACATGCACGTAGCACTTGTTAAGCCATTAGATCGGCCCCTTACTACCTCCTCTACATCACCATGTTCACGTTCTCTCCATTCTAGGACCATCCTACACAAAAATTTGCACTTTTTCCCATTAGAATACTTAAAAAACCTCATGCGCGGCCGCATATGCGACTGTTTTCCAAACAACCACATATGTACGTGACTGTGAGGGCATTTTCCATGTATATCCAGCCCTATACGTGGAAAAACCCTTGATTTCTGTGTGGGCCGCAGCGCTTATTTTGGATTGGCCTAGAAATCCCAAATTACCATGGAATTTGATAAAAATTGCATCAAAATGGAAGAGAAGAGCATGGGTAAGTACCTAGAAGAAACGGTAGTGGATTCCGTCAGCTGGATCTCCTGGAATTCGCTGTTAAAAATCTGAGCTCAATTGGGTAAAAATTTCAAATGTTTTATAATGTTTTGAATTTTTTACTATTTATAGAAATTTTTCAAATTTTTGAAAATTTTTACCCCCTTTCCTATAGTTTGGACCATTTTTGACCTAATTTATGATGTAGGAGACCTTTTTGAGTGCCGTTTTAGTCGTTGGATTAACTCATTCGTGCCGATCTCAAGTATCATGTATAAACTAGCATATAGGTTAGGTTTCATCACCATTTGCATTTTGCATGACCTTATGACCGTTTCTTTATCGCCTTAGGTACGAACCCACTCTATTATGTCACGGAACCTTCTTGCTGTTTTAGAAGTGGAGTGATATGCGTGGTAGAGCTTGGCCTTACATGGGTACCCTAGTTAGCGCCTTATTTGCATTTGGTGCCCATGCTGACATTTTGTCCCTTAGGGTGTGGGAGTCTGTTGTATAGTATTTCCATGACATTTCGCAAGAGCCTCATACTCCTCATGATCGTTTGCTGGCCTATTCCCCTCGGGACTCCCTTATATCAAGTTGTAATTGCATTATCATGAGCTTTTCTTGCCTTATTGAGCCTTACGCTGGCTTCCCTGACATTGAGTTTCAGCCATATAGCCCGAGCTTGTCTCAAGTATAGCCATGTAGAGCCATTTTATATATCCTTTGTAGCTTGATTCCCTATTTTTACCGGGAGGGGATTTTCCCCTGAGTGTCACTATCCTATACATGTATCCTTGCATTGAGCATAGGTATGTTCCACTGCTTGGAAATAGTTTGTTTGCCCCTATGACACTCGTCTCCTCCTAGTCTATAACTATAAAGCTGTTTTATTCTTTTTCAAGGTTTTTAAATAATTGAAAAAGTTCAAAAAAAATAAAAAAACCAAAAAGCCGGTCAAGGAAAGATGTTATCTTTTGGTAGCTGTCGATTCGTGTCACCTTCAAACAGAGCACTATATATCACATCCATTGGTTGGGTTTATAGTTTGACTTTAGGAGCTGTACTCATTTATCTGATTTTATCTCCACCGACTGGTTAAGCTTCCATTCCCCATGGAGCCTCTTTCGATGCCTCCTGTGTCACAGAGATGTCCCAGTTTCATATATTGAGTCTATGCTACCTTTATGTAAGTCACCATTCACCATGATGCTCTTGTTCGAAGGAATTTGAATCCTGAGTCGGCCATTCCTCAGTTATCTTGAATTTGCATGTCGGCCATTCCCAGTACAGTTACTGGTTCGTGCACCTTATGATCAAGTCCTTCCACATTATATAGCCTTGCTGAGTACCTCGTGTTGGATGATGGGGGATGCCTTAATTCCCTCCTTCCAGTGGATTTCATCCCATCGACTTCAGCTCATTTATTTTGGGATTGGAATCTAGAGTCATTTTGAGTGCCTTGAGGCTTGCAGTCATCAGTGGCAGGTTCTCTTGCCATTGATAGTCTTTGGGAATACATCAATGTCCCCTAATCGATGGATCCTGTCAAGTGTTCGACCTCAACACACCTATTTGCACTTGTTAGTTTTCACTCTAGTACCTTGATTCCCATTTTCATTATTGATGGGTGATATCGCGTCTATTAACGGTATACATCAATGACCAGTAATCAGATGATGGACTACTTTGTTTGACCTCGACACCTATATTCACATAGTAGGACATGTACTCGTAGCAGTTGGTGTAGAAGACCTTCTAGATTGGTGGCATCTCTTATATGCTACCTCCTTGATCGTGCCAGTGTTCATGAGATTTCAGCTCTTGTGACTTGATTCTAGTATATGTCAGACATTTCCAGCTATTATGGAGATCTTGATCTATTGTATATCTTCAGCTATTATGGAGATCATGGTCCTTTGTATATCTTCATCATGGAGATTTTGATCTATGTATATTGTACGTGGTGATGACCACTTATGTGATATCTTGTATCATGCCTATTCATGGCCATTGTACTCTTATGTATCTGGGACTACTATATGTACTTGCAGTTATGTGTAGAGTTGTATCATTGTACTATGTTGATTGTGTGGCTGGTCTTCCATTTGGGATCCTTCATCACTCCACTTATGGGATGGAATTATAATGTATTTCGGCCATTGTATGACCCCTCTGACCTCACACATTAGGGGGCATCTATTATAGCTGATTTTACCACTCCAGGTGAATCACACTTGTATGGCCTTCCCTTGTCCCTCTGCAGACTCCTTAGACCCTTTGGACCATTTTTTTTCCTTTGATGTTTCCTTGACCATCCCTAAAAACATGTGAAAATTCATATATGCAACTTTTAAACCCCTAGTCGTGTATATACGCGGGTTCGGCCACTAAAACCGTGTACATCAGGATGTGTGCATAATCCAAATCCTTTTGGAGTTTTCCTTGACATGGATCCAACTCACTTGACTCCTAGCCTTCCATATGCCTTGAGATCGCTCAGATTCGACCTGTTATTACCCCTTTGAAAATCTATATAAGGAACTCTTTGATACATTGAAGGCATAAGAGAGAATTGAGAGAAAAGAAACTATAGTCCATTGTTTCTAGAACTTGTGCTTGAGTTTGCATCCCTTTTTCCCTTGGATCACTTTTGTGATCTTCCCAAGCTTTCCTTTTGCTTGTGATCTTGCTATCGAGAGATGGAGGATTGTTACGGAGAGAAATTCCTATGGCTTGGGGTACCACAACAGACAGCTTGACTCCAGAAATCAATCTTTCCCAATATGCAATAGAAATAAAATGTCTAACACTAAAGGATCAGACCTCGTACCTTATTCTGGACGGTTGAAGTAGATCCCCGTTGAGCTTTCCAATCTTCAGCTTGAATTGCTATACTACTTCCTCAACAACAAGTAAACAATACAAGCATTCTATATATCATGGTGTTAGATCTATTCTAGCATATATAATCAATAATGTAAAAGCATTTGACATAATCCCATGGATAAAATATTCATTCAAATACACATCATTGGAAAGGAAAAGATATTTCTATTAATATAAATAAGAGATTACAAGATACAACCTCTGACGGCACGTCTGCGAACCGGAGAAACTGAATCCCCCACTTGGGCCTCCACCACTTCAATCCTCCATCTCTCGATAGCAAGCTCACAAGAAAAAGGCAAGCTTAGGAACTTACACAAAAGTGCTCCAAGGGACAAAGGGATGCAGACTCAAGCATAAGTTCCGACAACAATGGACTATAGTTTCGTTTCTCTCAATTCTCTCTTATGCCTTCAATGTACCAAGGGGTTCCTTATATAGCTTTTCAAAGGGGTAATGAAAGGTCGAATCCGAGCGATCTCAAGGCATATGGAAGGCCAGGAGTCAAATGAGTCGGATCCATGTCAAGGAAAACTCCAAAAGGATTTGGATTATTTACACATCCTGATGTACGCGGTTTTAGTGGTCAAACCCACGTATGTACGCGCTTATAAGGTTAAAAGTCGCGTATATCATTTTTCATGTGTTTCTAGGGATGATCAAGGAAACATCAAAGGACAAAAAGTGGTCCATAGGGTCTAAGGAGTCTGCAGCGGGACAGGGGAAGGCCATACAAAGTGTGATTCACCTAGAGTGGTGAAATCCTCTATAACAAGGATTGAGGTGGTGGAGGCCCAAGTGGGGGATTTAGTTTCTTCGATTCGCAGATGTGCCGAAAGAGGTTGTATCCATTGTAATCTATGATTTTATATTAATAGAAATATCTTTTCCTGTCCAATAATGTATGTTTGAATTAATATTTTATCCATGGATGATTTCAAATGCTTATACATTGTTGATTATATATGCTATAATAGATCTAACACCAATATATATAGTATGCTTGTGTTGTTTAGTTGTTGTTGATTAATTGAATGATCAACTCAAGCTGAAGTTGGAAATATCAATGGGGATCTACTTCAACCATCCAGAATAAGGTACAAGGTCTGATCCTTTAGTGTTAGATATTTAATTTCTATTGCATATTGGAAAGGATTGATTTTTGGAGTCAAGCTGTCTATTGTGGTACCCCAAGTCATAGGAATTTCTCTCTGTAACACCATGTGATTACAATGATTTGAAGTCAAACATGGTAGAAACCACTTGATTACTAGCTAATGATGTGAACCGTTAACAATTGCGAGGGAGATCATCATTGATGTCAATGATTCCCAAGGCACCCTAGTACAATCTACTGAGTGTGAATAGATGTCTTGATGTCGAGCACCCAGTCAATTATATCATCAAAGGTCAATGATGTGAACCTATGTCGAGAGTGAGAGAATCTATCATTAAGGCATACAAATCTCAAGGTACTAAGTTTTTGTTTCTAAGACTATTTCCCGGATGATGAGCTGATGTCGACGAGAAAGGTCTCATCGAAGGAGGGCCATGATGAGTCCCACATTGATGACACAAAACTTGGAACATAGTTCTTGAATTATGTGAATGTAGTAACCATGAGACTGAATCAAAAGTACTAACACAGAGACTGTTTTGACTACAGAGGAAAAAAATTCTTCAACTTCCTTTTGAACATTGGACGGCATGACAAAAGACTTGGAAGCATGTTCAAATGGGACAAATACACAATGTGACAGTGCGAAATGCATTCTTTTGAAAGACTCAAAGGAGTCACATGACTCATGAAGGTGGATCATCATGGAGATCAAATGAATACCCAATTGACTGAAATGATATGCATATAAATGCCATGTTCAAAGGTAACGACAAACTACTGCCATTTATTTGCAAAATGATTCCCTTCCCATTTTCCCCATCATGATCGATGAGTGCCTCTTTTCAGTTTTATGAGTTCAAATAGGGTAACAAACACTTGGTATAGCTTATCTGAAGACAAGTCCAAACTCATATGTTTTACGAACCTGAGAGAAGAGGGTTTCGTTCCCAAAACGGGTCTCTCAATGTTTAATTTAATGAGTCCAATGAAAGAAAACTTGATATCTTCATGTTTAGAGAGTCTGAATGATTACGGAAGAAGATTCCAAAGGGGTCCTTTTTTGTATGATTTAGTCCCTAAGGCCCGAAAAAGTGTAAAATCATACCTTAGAGAACTCTTCCAATCATGATTGGCTGGAGTGTTCCTTTTTCGTAAATAGTCTATCCGAACCGAAAAAGAGATAACCTACCATCGGAGAGACGACTCTTCAAATGCTTTAATGAGTGTGAAGAAGACAGTATCGCTCAACAATATTTTCATATTTAGGGAGCCTAAAAAGAGTTTAAAGAGGACTTCATGAGGTTTCTTTACACAATGTCAATTTTTATGAGCCTAGAAAGAATCATAAATGGACTTGATGATATTTTCGTGTTTAAGGAGCCTGAAAAGAGTTGAAAGAAGACTCCATTAGACTTTTTCATGTTTGAATCTAGAGCACGAAAAAGTATTAAACTAAGCTCAAACCACTTTTCATGTTTTAACCAGAGCGTGAAAAATGAAAAGTAAGCTCAACACTGTCTTACTGTTTTTAACGAGCTTGAAGATTAGTTGAAATAATGCTCAAAGATTGGTTTCATTTTTACGCAAGCTCGAAACCAATGGGTAAACTATGCTTGAAAAATCCCATTAACATGATATATAGAGGTTGGAATCTTGCCCCCAAGATTCATTTCACTTGACGATTCTTCTTCCATACCCAACCTAAAAACCTGGTTACTAATGTTCACCAGGGGGGTAGGAAGAATGAGAATCGGGCAGGTGAAAAGAAGGTTCAAGTTCTAACACTAAAGGGAAGACTCGACTCAAGGGAAGGGGATATGTTTCATTTTTACGCAAGATTGAAACAAAAGGTAACTATGCTTGGAACATGGTTTCATTTTTATGCAAGCTTGAAACCCAAAGGTAAACTATGCTTAAGGAAACCTACTTCATTTTTTAACGAGCTTGAAATAGAAAATGACCTATGCTCAGGAATGATTTCATTTTTATGCAAGCTTGAAACCAAAAGGTAAACTATGCTTGAGGAGATCCATTTCATTTTTTAACGAGCTTGAAACCAAAAGGTAAACTATGCTTGAGGAGATCCATTTCATTTTTTAACGAGCTTGACATAGAATGGGAACTTTGTTCAACAACCTGTTTCATTTTTTAATGAGCTTGACATAGAAAAAGAACTGTGCTCGCCACATGGTTTCATTTTTATGCAAGCTTGAAACCAAAAGGTAAACTATGCTTAAGGAGTGGTTTTATTTTTTAACGAGCTTGAAACCAAAAGTAAAATATGCTCGCGAACTTGCTCATACCCAACATGATATCCAAAGGTTGGTAGGTTGCCCCCATTTCCTAAAAGATAGTCGCCTTAGCTCCATTATGATGTCCATAGACTAGAGCCATACCCCCCATTTTACTTATGATGGGAAGAAGATAACTAGAAGAAGGGGAAGGAACCACAAGAACATGCGGCACATTTAGGGTAGTCTGATTACTAGGAGTAATGTAATGGTTAGGTGTAACAAAAGAAATATGATCAATGGTCACAATATTCCCATCATGGGAAAAATACATAACTCTAAAGAGTGTGGACACTACGGCTTTCATGGTGTAAACATAATCACGTCCAAGGAGAAGATTGAAATATAAAGGACCTTGGACCACCATAACATCAATATAGAAAGTTTTCCCTCCTAATGTAATAGGCAAATAAGGAAGGGTCCCTAAAGGTGTAGTAGGTCTTTGATTAAAATCCAGTATCTGATTGGTTGCTGGCACAAGCTGAGGAGAACCTAAAACTTGCGAAGCAGTTGAGGATAGAATACTAATAGAAGCACCTTCATCAACAATAGTGTGAAGTATCTACCTAGCAGTAACATTCACAACTATCTGGAAAGGAACACTCGAATGAAGACGAGATTCTATTAGGTTACTCCAATCAAAGGAAATAACCTCACTACTCGGAGAGGGTTCTGTCGAAACAAACAAAATTTCCTCTTGTCAAGAACAATCAGAACAAAGCATAAAAACTTCAGCAGGTTTCATTTCACTCTCTATTGGAAGAGAAGAACAAGATGGATATTTGGTCAAAGAGACAACTTCAGTATTAACACTCTCTGATGAAAGAGCGGGATTGGGTGGATATAGCATTGACTCGACCACTTCACTCTCCGAATGAAGAGTGGGATCAACTATAGATTAAACTGAATTGATCACTTGGTCAACTAGTGAGGAATTGAGGGATAAATTACTATCACTTGTTAGAATCACCTGTTTATGATCAGTAATATTTTCCAACCAACACGAAGCTTCATCCATGCTTGGACAAATAAAATTACGATGCATAGCCTTGCATATCAAACAAGGATACAAGACTTTACCCTTACAACCTTTTACCAATGGGTCACTGGTTGAGGGAGTATTGTCAATATGATGATCAGAGGTTGATGACACAGATGGTTTGGACCTTTTAGACCACTCTTCTTGTACATGGGAGAGACCAGGGCACTCCTTAAGAAGGTGGTCCCCCTTGAAAATCTTACAAGGGAACTTGGGTTTTGTTGTTTAGGAATAAACACCCTTATAACCGAGGGTCTGGGGTTACCAACGTACTTCTAAAACTTGTAGGCAATAAGATTTAAAGTATAGAAAGGAAATAGGAAGATATGGTGAACTCACCCGATTAACGACTGTTGATCCAAGCTCTGTCTTCTCCCGCTCTGCTCCTCTCCAAAGCTTTTAGGGATGCACCTCTTTCACCTACAAAGAGACAATTCTCCAAGTACAATCTTATACATGTATATATGACAAGTTAGATGAAACATATATAGAGTGCTTAATAAAAAATATTCATTAAACAATGATACATGAAAGAGACTCAACACAAAGTTGGAAGAAGAATTCTCTTTATTAACAATAGTGAATGAGATAAGTGTACAACCCAACACCTGAAACAAGGACTCCTCTGCAACCAAAGGATTCTGAGTTCTATTGCTCCAAAGACTTCTGAAGATATACCACCAGCATAACTTTGCTCCCTAAGATTGATTGATTAATGCCCTCCCCAACGCCTCTATTTATACTTTAAGAAATAGAGCAGTTTCGAAGGTTGAGGAGGTTGAGACAGTTGAGATAGTTAATGATTAGGGCTCAACAAATCTCCATTAATTGTGTTTTATTATTTTTAATGTCAAATGGATGTGTACGTGAGTATTGATACTGGCAACCCGCATATGACATGCAAGTTTCTATAAGGGAAACCCATGTACAGATCTGCACATGGGTTGCAATGAAGATACTCATGTACAGTATGCAGGATGCTGTGGAGATAGTCGCGTATGTGCGCGAGTTGCTGTGCAGATAGTTGCGTATGACATTCAACATATGAAAAGGTAAAATGGAAAGCTGGTTGGATAGTAAATGCATCTCATGTCATGCCCATCTATAGTGTTTAGGAAACCTTCAATCCATAAGTTTCCTTTTGTGTGCCAACATATGAAGTGTCGGCACTCGAATAGAGAAGTGCCATTTGGGTTGATAACAGATGCCCCCTAATGTGTGAGGTCAGAGGGAAGCAATGGCTGAAATACATTATAATCATCATCTTTGGAGAACTCAAAAATCCAATGGAGCAGAGGTAGTACCTGAAACAAATACATAATAATGTCATATACAAAGTCATATCTAAGGATGCTATGTGCAATAAACTGGAACACTAGCTCCTTTACAATGTTTGAGTACATCATATAATATGGGTACAAGACCGCGTATATTACAAAGGTGGATCAAAGTCACAATATACAATAATGATGAGTCTTCAAATATTTGGAAGCTGTGTAAATGGATCGAACATAATCTTGCGCAACTTAGTCCATAGATATAGAACTAAGGTCTTCATAAACAATCCCAAAGAACCAGTACAATCCAAGACATGTGAATAAATGTAGGTTCAAGTTGAACATGGAGTGGATTCAATAGATTGTCAATCAATAGGTGATAATTGACAACTGAAGCAAAGGAATTCGCCAATAATGAAAGTTAATCCTGAGGTACGACTGTCAAAACTCTAGGTCTTCGTCGTTAGGAAGTGATGATGTAGAACCATACTATGATAAGGAAGGAAATAGATCCTCCAACAAATCACAAGAGTGACTAGGAACTGGGTAAAGGAAAGGAGACACAAGTGATAAAAGATACGACAATGATGGGATCATGATATAGATCAGACATTTAGTTAAGTCCTTGAATAGTGAGCATGACACAGAGATGACCCAAGGCATATTTTAACTTTATAGGTAGAACAACTAGACTTATCAGTCATCTAGGAGACATGATCATATTCCCCAGGTAGAACTGACAAGAGGAGGAGTAATAAACTTGAAGTAACAGCTGAACTGAAAGTGAACACAGAGACATGGGTATCGAAAAAAACAGAGAGTGCTATGTTCAAGAATGACATGCTGCCACTAACTAAAAACCAAGAGAAATTTTTTTCCTTACCTTCCCTGTTAAATTTTAACGAGTCCATGAAAGTCAACTCGGATCTCTCTTCATTTTTTAACAAGCTTGAAGAGAAGAGAGAATAATGCTTGATAGTGTCACTGATTCGTGGATTTAATGAGCCCGAACTAATACATGGTCAATTGGTGTTTTCACATTTAGAGAGTCTGAAAACTCCAAAGAAGACTCCAGGGGGGTCCATTTTCGTCCAATTTAGTCTCCTGAGGCCAGGAAAATATAAAACATACCATAGAAGAACTCTCTTAAATTCCATAGAAGAAAAGGTGAACCTTTTTTGTACTTAGTCAGGGAGGTCTGAAAAAGGTTAAATTACCACCTACCCAACGCTCCTTCGAGAGCAACATATAGCTTGAGTTTTACGAGTGTGAAGGAAAGCAAAATCACTTGAAAAGATCCATTTGAGTACCAGAAATGAGGCTTACAACAATAAAATCTGTAGTGAGAATTTCTCCTCACTACAAGGGTAGAAATGGTTCCCTTATGCCTATAGGGCACAAGGGTAGGTTTCTACCCTTAGAAAACAGTAAAAACGAAATGTAAAAATGACATAAACAAAGTTACGAATTGAAACTAAGCTAAGCTACACTAGAAAAAGTAAATGGCAGTTATTGCAAACTAGATCTAAGAGCAGGAAATAAAAGAAAAGAGATGAAGCATTGTTGAACCCCTCTGCATAAAGTGGGTTAGGGTTTCGCCTCCAAAACCTGCAAAATAAACCTATACTACTATGAAGACAACCTGCAAATGATGTTAATGGAAAAACTGCAACTAGAAATATTGGTTAGAAAACAAAACAAGTAAATAAACATGCATGAAAAGAAGCTATACCTCACTTAGGTGGAAACGGGCCACCATGCCCTAGCTCATGGGAGCACATCTCTCTTGGTTGGGAAGCAATGGCTTGGAGAAATGGAAATGGAGGAGATGGAGACTGGGTGGTTTGAGAGTAAGAGGTCTCAAAGCATCCACGGGCAGCATAACAATATGCAAATGAGGAGTGTTTTGAGAGTGACCCCCCATCCTCCTTATATAGTTATTCCAAGGGGTTTTAGGGTTTTAATCCCTTGGTCAAGGCTTTAGCCCCTTTTTTGGGCCTTTAGCCCCTTCCGCCCAAACTTTATCCCCTTTTAGGGTTTTAGCCCCTTTTTGAGGGCTTTAGCTCCTGGGGGTCTATTTTGGGTTCTTTTTTTGGGGTTTTTGGCCCTTTTCTTCATCCTTGGGCTCTTTTGGAGGTGTGAAGGTCAAATGGAAGGTCTTATGGAGTGGAATGAGTGTTGTGAGATGGTGTCCTTCGGTGGTGTAGGCCATGGAGAGATGTGTGGGGATTTTTGGGTTAATAGATTGCCCCCTAATGTGTGATGGTAGGAGCTCAATGTATGGCTGATGGACATCATAGGATTTGTTGTCGAGAGGTGGTGCTTTCGGGGCCGGGGCATGGTGGATTTTGGCTTTGTATTAATTCGGTTCCCATAAATGGGTGAGATACAATAAATGTGTGACATGTATATGGACAAGGTGGGAATTCCCATGCTCATGACAATGTCAAAAGAATCATTTGATCTATGCTCTAAAATACAAGAGCCGATCATATACAACTGATGTTACAATGCTGGTTGCCTCTATGTGAGGCTGAATACAATACTGATCTGGTACATTGGACCCATGGAATTCTCATGGAATGCTATATCTTCATGACTAATGGTTTGCTAGATCTGGAATGGTACATAGCTATATGAACTCGCTAATTGAGAGTCAGAGTCTCTGCGGTACAGTATGTTGCATCAATCATAAAGGTATCTTGAAGCACTGTTGGGGCTTCTGATCACTGTCTCCAATGCAACTCGTAAATCACAAGGGACATAACCTATTCAGGTCCCTTGAGTGGACTCACCAATGTGCTAGAGTCAGGTGACATCCAGAGTCTTTGACCAAATATTGTGTGGAACAAACCATGTATGAATCTCAACGGTGCGATGATGGAGTTGAAGTCGAGCACATGAGAAACAACCATCCCAAGAGGCACTAAGGACTCCTCTCAAGTGGTCCAACGAACTCATCAATGATGTTAATAAAACCAAGGTATAGGGACCTCTAGGTCTATCCTCTGAAATATGTGTGTTGGCATTGACAGAGGGAGACCTGCCCCTAGACAAGGCAATGATGTTTCCTTGACTAGGAGCACGAGGGATAACTGAAAGGTGTGAAGCAATCCGCGAACTAACTCACTGAATTGGGGGGGGAGGGGAGGGAAGGAAAAACTGAATAAGGGTAGGGGGGGAGGGAGACTCTAACTTCCTTTGTTTAGAGTATGATAGCAGGGCTAACTAGGAAGAAAATGAAACTTACTCAAGGGAATGGGATCATAGCTGTAATACCGGGAATGTCGCTGCAGATGAGAAATACTTGGAGGAGGTGGACACTTTTGATACTGATGGGATCCAAGGAAGACACATTACAGAGTACTCTAAACAAAGGAAACCCAATGTGGGAATGCTGCCAGACTATTTTCTATGGGGTGGTGTCTAGGGACACCGTTGTGGTACGATCTCGTGGATTTTTGGTGAGCCCGAGAAGGTAAATGCTCGATGGTGCTTTAAATTTTAGAGCATCTGAAAGCATGAAGAAGAATCCATTGGGGGATCTTTTTCGTTGGTAGTCTCCTATGCCCGAAAAGGATAAAAGTATACATAGGAGAGCTCACCCATCCTGGAGGGGATGAGAGACTTCTTTAGCATTGGTAGTCCAATCAGGACGGAAAAGGTTAAACCTATATTGACTAGACGGTCATTCAAGTACTGTTATGAGCATGAATGAAACCACGTTTGCTCGACGATATTTTCTTGTTGAGATAGCTGGAAAAGAGCTTAACAACAACCGGTGGTGAGTTTTTCATAACATGTGGCCCCTCTGCCTAAGAAAGCACAAAAGTATGCAGAGGAGAACGGTCTTGGCTTGAGTGTGACAAGGAGGTCCTTTTCATGAAATGGTCTACATGGTCCGCAAAAGGAGGTAAATGAGATGATGTAGATGCCTGTCCTCTACTTTAGCGAGTGGGAAAGGAAGCAGCTGCGCTCAACAATATTTTCATTGTTTTAAGGAGTCAGAAAAGAGCTTAAACAAAACTCCAATGTGGTCAACTGTCTGCGGTGGCACTAGTGGTGCCCCCATGTCGAGACGGTGGACAGAGGTCCAACGGTCATCCACGCAGTATGGATAGAGTAGAAGGATCTCAAACATACCAATACATGTATGGGATAGATCGTGGTAGAGGCCGGCGAGACAGTGCGAAAGAGGCACGCAAACCAAGGTGGCTCTTGGAAAAAGGTTAGGAGAGTGTGTGTGTGTGTGTTGCAGTGGACAGACTTGACTACATGCGATGTAAGTACAAGTCCAGAGGCATTTATATGCCAAATACGTGCAAGAAAAGAAATCATGTTGTGGAAAGTGGTCCAAAGGTCTGCGTAAGGTGTGGTAAAAAGAAAAGACAACCTATATGTTAACAATAAAATAAAAGCTAAAATTACAGTCCTTGACGGGCGGTGGCCCGAGGATGCTTCTATGCGAAATACATGGAAGAAAAATAAAGGTGTTTGTGGATGATGGTCCAGATGTTCACATGTGGTGCGGTGAAAAAGACAATTATAAATGCAAAAAACAAAAGTATAGTACAATCCTTAATGGGCGGCGGCCCAATTGCTTGCATGAGTTATGACCGGGCAATGTGATACGAGTACTGGTCTGTAGACACTCACATCGTCATGTCATGGCTCGTGAATCAAGGTGACTAGTGGGAAATGGTCCCAAAACTGACTAATTAAACATGAGATAGTGGTCTCATAACTAGATAGAGGGTGGAATTATAAAACCAGTGGCGTAAACGGCGTCTCAAACGAAGTCCGTATGGTCCTGTTATGTCGATCAGAAGAAATTAGGTCAAATGGGGCCTATAAAAGGGGAGGGTCCACATGGTGAAGTGTCATGGTCACTGTTCATTGTGGAGTTGGAGAGGTGGGCCCTAATTCTTCATTTGCTGATTTCTCTTGATCCAATCGACAGTTTTGTGAGCTGTGACTTGTAGGTAAAAGCTCTTACTGAACCTCTTCATTTTTATGTATTTTTGACTGAATTTGACCACCTAGAGGCCCCTCATGAGCTGTTTGGGGTTTGTTGTGCGGTAGGTTGCTCATTTAGAAGGGAAAGGTGCAACCTCGGCACACCTATTGGGCCATTATGAGCACCCTAGGTGGTCCTTTTTTTCAGATAAGTGCACCTTGGCCTCCTTTGGGTGGTTTTTTGATGATGGGGATGTCTGACATCAGGGTTTTTGCCTTGTGTAGGATGGTGGAGATCAAATGGAGGGAGAGAGACTACAAGCCAGTCAGAGATGCATCATTATGAGACGGGGGTGTTAGAGATACACTAGCCCACTGTGGGTTACTGAAGTTTATGAGGATTCTGCTTATGCAGAGCTTGGGTTTGATGATGCAAACTCTGATCAGTTTCTGGGATGTTACTGAGGAGGTGTTCCTCTTCCAGGGCCAGCGTATTGAGATTACGCTGGAGGATGTGTATTTCATTACTGGGCTCCCAATATTGGGAGTAGTTAGTGAATTGGCACCTGTACTATCTCGGGGGGAGACATTAGAGGATTTATGTGAGTGGCATTATTATGCTACGATGTATGTGCGTGGTTCTTACATCCTGATGTGTGACATTGAGGAGTTTTCCACAAAGGCGGTGGGGACTTTGCTACAGCGCATCTTGGGTTCCACGGGGAGCCACAAGAGGTTTGGTCGTCAGCTGCAATTAGTCGATCGTGCCATTGGTGGTACATATTATGCATGGGGCTAGATGTACTTACAGGCTATTCGGTGTCAGCTGAACAGGTCGAAGACTAGTGGCATTGATTTTTGCTTTGGCTCCTTTCTATGTGCTTTCTTCTTTGAGAAAGTACCTACACTTCATCCTCATCGGGTTGTGGAGGATAGTGGTCCATGGGAGCTGAGGATGTATAGTTGGTGCTAGATGATGATTCGCGAGGGTGGCAGCATAGTGGGCCCTTTATTCATGGAGGAGTTGTTGGATTAGTGGCTCCAGCTGCCTGTGGTGATCGAGGGGGACCTGTACGTGGGTATGGAATTCCAGGGAGATCCAGAGATGCCCCGACCTCCTGGTCAGGCTTGGGGACTAGCTGGTATGTATGCTTGATGTTTTTATGTTCATATTTGTGCATAGTATAGTTGAGCTGGTTAGTGATTTTCATATTGATGTATGTGGACTGATGGTGTCCTTGTTTGCGTGTGCTGATGTTGGTCCTTTCCCGCCACTTGGGCATCGGAGGCGGGTTGTTACTGTACCTCTTGTGGCAGCTTCTGCGGTGGCTCCTTCTGGGAACTCTCGCAAGTGGTAGCGAGATATGGATGGAATGGTACCGTACATGGAGGAGGTGGCTACTGGAGTGTCAGATGTTGGTTGGTAGCACGTGAACACTAACTTCATTGCTTCTGTTCACAATATTCCTCCCGAGCTGACGGGCGTGATGAGGAAGATGGCAGTGGCATGCAAGCACTTTCGCCAGACGGCGAGAGGTGGTGTTCTTCCATTGGATTTGTCTTCGTCGGAAGATGATGAGTCTGATTCAGATGATGGATCTGAATTGGATTAGTAGCCTTGAGGGGCTATTCCTAGTGCATTGGTGCACTTAGGGGTTTTTGTGTCGCTTATGTATATCCTGTTGAGAGGGCATATGTAGCTTCTCATTTTTGTATTGAACATGTTGTGGACATGTGACTTATGGATTTATATCTATATATATTTTTGATGCACGTGGATGCACTTTTATGGTTTTATGATGTGAGTCTTTTTATTATGTTGTGAAATGCAAATTCCTATGTGATGTATTATTACACTGTGTGTGTATTTTTAGACATGATTATGCATTGTGTTATGGTTGTATATTTCCTATATGCTGTTGTGGATGTGCCAATTTAGAATATCATTAGCCATTTGATCTACGACACTATTGAGATTCCTAGGAACATGTGTTAATGTGATGGATTCAAATGTTCTAACCATGTGTTTAGTGCACAGGTACTTTCTAAAGTGGCAGGGATCGCGGATTCAGTAGTGGTTGTTCAGTTTAGAAATAAGCATCTAGGAGTATAAGAAGACATCGAGATGGTGAATTCCTAATTGTAGAGAGGCGGCCAAGAGGCCATTGACACCATCATACTCTGCCTGGTTGTTGGTTGCGGTGCCCACGCATATTCCTTTGATAAGGATCAACTCGTGCGATGGGGAGTAGATTACCCATGCAGCTGAGGCGAGGTTCAGGTACCATCTGCTTGCTCCATCTATGAATCCCTTATGTCGATATGAGGTGTGCTCCATCTGAAGCAATGAGAGGAAACGATACATAAGACTCAATTGGGAAAAATGTGTAAAACAAAAAATGAAAAGACTATAATACAATTTAGAACGTTGTCACTCAAAGGGGTGACATTAGGGGGAAAGTCATTTGGACTTTCCCAGGATCAGCGGTCATTCCTTTGTGTGATACGATGAATCCTTGGAGACGACCCCTGGGGACACAGAAAACACACTTGGATGGGTTCAAGTGAATTCTACACTGGCAACATCGCATGAGGAATTGTCGCAAGTCGTCAATGTGTTGTGTGTGGTTTTACGACCGTGCGATGAGGTTGTCAAAACAAACCAACAAGATGTGTATGAGATCGTGGAAGCAGTGTGTCATGGCGTGCTGGAAGGTGGATCCAGCATTTTTGAGGCCAAAGGGCATGACTTGGTAAGCAAATGTGCCCCATGGGGTTGTGAATTTCATCTTGTGATGATCTTATTTCCGGATTTGGATTTGGTTGTACCTGGAAAAACCGTCCATGAAAGAAAAGACTTCATGTCCGGCACATGCATCGATGATCTGGTCAATGAACGGGGTGGGGAAGTTGTCTTTGGGACATGCCCCATTAAGTTCATGGAATTCTATTCAAACATGAATGGTACCCTATTTTTTATTCATAGGAACAAGATTAGAAACCCATGTTGTGTATGCAATGGGATAAATGAAGCCGGTTGTGTGCAGCTTCTTTATCTCGGCTTTCACTGCAGCCACTTTGGATGGATGGATGGGTCATTGCTTATGGTGGACAGGTCACACATCAGGACATGTGTCAATGTGGTGTTCCATGATGGATGGATATAAGCTAGGAATTTCAGTGTATGACCAAGCAAAGATGTCACAGAATTCTTGGAAGAGAGCGGTGTAGGCATCAACCTCTTCCGGGGAGAAATATGCCCCCAACATGATTTCTTCAATGATCTTAGAGTTGGTTGAGATGTCAATCTTAATGGTTGGTGAAATGTTCACCATGTTCCTTTCTTCGAAGGCATCAGGTGCTGGGATTGGGTTCTTGAACCAGTCGACCTTCCCATGGATGAAATATTTGGTCTCCACGGAAAACTGGTCGGATTGCAACACAAGTTCTTTCGGGAGGAAAAATGAGTGATGGTGCATGTCATCCCATGGGTATTCTAGGGCGGTCAAATCTTCAAGGATCTCCTCATCATTATTGAAGCAATGAAGAGATAGGTCTGATGGACCATCACTGGAGATGGGGATGGGATGGTCGGGGGAACTGGACATCATGTAAATGGACATGGTGTTTGACGAAGGAGGTGGTGGGTGAACTTCTTCAATCAAGGTGATCTCAGACTCAAGGGAATGGTGACGGAGGTTAGCGAGAGCCTTTCGAAATTTGGGCAGGTCTTGAAAATGGTGGGAGTAATGTCCATACAAGCTACAAAGGGCGCAAGCATGTTTTTTCCTTAATGCCTTGTTCTTTACTACTGGTGCGGTTGGGAGTTCAACCACAGGGATGTTTTCGTTCGTATCCATGGCATCTAGATGCGCATGGATCACTGGGATTTCAAGGAAATCCTGAGTTGGATGGAATTGTTGTTCATAGACGACACAAGGTGGAACTTGTCGGGGTTATGCCGTGGCTTTGGTGTTCTTTCCCCTAGCCCTTTTGGGTTGGAGCAGTGTAGGTGTAGGTGCGGTGGTTGGCCTATGCGGACTGGGTGTGGGGTGGGACTCAACAACAATAGGTTGCACCAGAATTAACATAACCTGGGGCATTGCTAGTTGAGCTGGTGTATCTAGATACCACACCGGCATCCCCAACGTAAAGTTGGGTAGGCTTAAGGTGGCCATGACCGGCTTGCTCATGACACTAGGTGGGGGAAAGAGGAAGGGAATTTTGTGGACAGGGGATGAGCCCACATAACTCCCAGCTGGTTGCATGTGCGGGTGAGGTTGTGGTTGCGGCTGCACGTAATGCTGCTGCTGCGGCTATGGACGCTGTTGTGGTTGTGGTTGGGGCTGCGACTGCGGTTGCTGTTTGGGTGTAGCGGTGCTTGAGGAGACCATGCACAAGTCCGCAGTTTGCTTTTGTGTCAGTGGTGGTGACACCAACGAGAAAGGAGCCGTCATGGTAGGATCGGTAAACAACCCAGGGCCCATATTCAATGGTGGGGAAGCTGGTGTGTTTTCAACCACAGTGTTGGTTACAGGGATGACATTAGCATGTGTGGTCACCCCTTGTGGCTCAGTGGTGATGATGGTAGGGATAACATTGGCAGGAACTGTTAACCCTTGTGGATCATGGTAGGTGATTTGGTCAATCGTCACAATCTTCCCTTCATGGGGGAACATCATGAGGTGGAAGACAGTTGACACGACTGCTCACATGGTGTACATGTAACTCCTCCCAAGGAGGAGGTTGTAATCCAGTTGAGCATTGATGACTTCAATGTCAATCATGAGTGTCTTCCTGGATAACGTGATGGGGACATGAGGGAGGATTCCTTGGGCTTTAGTGGGGTGTCCATCATAACCCCGCAGAGTCATGGAAGATGGTTGCAGAATTGGTGATCCAAGCTTCTACCAAACCAAGGTATACATGACGCACATGGATGCCCCCTCATCCACTATGCATCAGTGCACAACCAAGTTCCGGATGGACACCAGGATTTGGAAGGCGATAGTGGAGGGCATGCGTGGCTCTCCGTTCTCTATGTCAAAGGTGATAAGCTTGGAATCAAAGGGGTCTACTACCCCTAGAGTGGCTAGTAAGGCTTTCCATTGCGTTGGGAACATTTTAAGTACCTCAAGAGCGGACATGGCGGTTGGGATTTGGTCCAAATCATCCACAATGCTATAGCTGACTGTAGCTCTAACTGTGGCATTATTGGTGATTCTGCGTATGGGGGGGCATAGGAATGGGGGTAACTAGAGAGGTAGGTTGGTTGTCTTAGATGTAGATGCTGTTGATGAGTCAACAGGTTTGGTAGTGGTACCATATTGATTTCATCTAGTTTGTAAGTTGACTTCTTCAGTGGTCATGGTCATCAGGTGGTGGACACCTGTTTCGGTCATGGGTGGTGCCCCCATAGCATTGGGATTGGCCTGGGGAGGGGTAGCGGTTGTTACCAATCCTTGGACTGGTAGTGGGTTTTGAAGCACCATGGGAGGAGGTCCTTGTGGTGCTGGGTTGGGTTGTGCTTGGTTTGTAGTGTTGGCAGCCTGTTGGTCCTCATTTTGAATGGCCTGCTTCGTGCGACCCATGAGGGGACACTGGAATGTATAGTGCCCATAGACCTCACAGAGTGTGCATGGTTGGTTTGTGTGTAATGGGGTATTGCGTCTTGGTGCATTTGGTTGCGGGGGGTTCTGGGCTGGCTGATTTGCTACGACATTGTTTGGGGGATTCAGTTGTTGACTGCCTCCCTGTGGTTGGTTATTTCCCTGGTTGCGGGGCTGGTTATTTCTAGCTTGACCTTGTTGATTGTTGGGGGCAGGCTGGTTGGGACAGTTTTGCTATGCAAACACTTGTCCCAATGGAGCGGGTGGAGCGGGGGTGGGGGCTTGAAATTGTTGCACTGGTGGTGCATAGTATATTTGTGGGGGTGGTGGTGCCATGAATGTGGGCATTTTCCCCACATACTGTTGTGCTAGCCAAGCCATTGCTTGAGCCTGCTGCAGTGGCGTAGGTTGTGCATAGGAAGCTGTCGCTCCGGACTGAGACATCATTCTAGCATAGTCCGAAGCTTGGTTTTGGTAAGCAACATTAGCAGTGTTGCTTGGTTGTGGTGCAAAGACAGGTGGTGTCGGTCGAGGTGGTGGTTGTTGAGAGACTGAACCTATGATGCCATCTGCTACGTGGGATGCCCCTGGTGCATCGCGGTAAGAGGTACTTGGACGAGGAGCGTCTGGGATGACAATATACAAGTATCCCGACTGGGCGTAGATGAGGTCAAATCATTGGGCCTTCAGTATGGCCTCTTCTTCATATTGGGGACATTCAGATGTGACGCCCTTTGCGATGGGCGGGAGAAAAGTCTTGAGGAACCAATCCAAGAATATCCTGTCATTAAGTTGGATCTTACACAAGCTACGATGTCACCGCCACTCATGGATATGATCGGTGATGTGAGTGGCGGTGTTTTGGCGGCAGGATAACAGGATCTCCCCCCCCCCGTCATANGATAACACGATCTCCACTCCCTCGTCATATCTGACAGGGTGTTAGAAATAGTGTAGGAACATGAAGGCTAGGGAGTTAAAGTCGGGGTATTTGGCTTATGGTAGCTCAATGTACAACTTGTCCACAGCACCTGTAAGGGTGCGTTGGAATAGCCTCAGTCTGATGGAGTCATCTACGATGCTATTGGATGAACACCATATATGGAATGTCATTATATGATTTTGGGGACATTCCCCATCTTTGCCTTCAAACTTTGGGATGTTCGATGGCAGCTTAGTTGGCATGGGTGGCCAAAAATCTTGGTGATGGATGGGGTCATTCATCAATCTAGCCAAGTCAGGTAAATTCAAACAAGCCATGAATGGAAGATTTGACCCCAAGTTGATGTGGGATGGGGATGCAATGGGAGTGGGGTTTGCAGGTGCATAATGCATCTGCATGGCTGGGAGTGATTTTGGTGGCACCATGGTGGATGGGACAATGCCCCCAAGTGTTGTGGGTGGGATGGTATGGGTAGCGGGGGCATTGCCCCCATGTATGGCGGTAGGGGAAATGTGGGTGGTTGGTGCACTACCCCCCTGTGTGGCAGGGGGGACAATGTGTGTGGAGGGGCCACTGCCCCCATGTGTTACCATTGGGCCAGCTTGGCTAGTCACTATGGGTGGTGGAAATTGGCTAATGATAGTCTACATGACTGCGCTTGGACCACTTGCCACGTTGTGGGTGACTGCTTGTGATGTGGACATGGGTCCACTTGCTAAGGTTAGACTGGAAAATGGATCTGGGTTTGCACTAGCCACGGGGCTTGATGGTGTGGTGTGGAGGTCTGGTTTAGAATGATATGGGTCTGAATAAGAATCAAAGGCTTTGTGACCCTCTGATGGTGTGGGAGATCGCTGAGAATGGCTACGATGGTGCCAACTAAGTGTTCCAAATGGTGGTGGTTCGCCTCCTAGGCGTGAGGAAGATCATGGAGGATCAATTGTGTTTGCTTATGTGTATGAAACTGGTGGGTATGAAATTTGGACCCCGGTTTCAATGGATTCCTATTGGCTGAAGGTGGTCTCTCGGCCACCAAGACTACCAGAAGATAGCACTTGGCTTGTTCCTCACAGGTGTTTCTACTCAATCGAAAGGGGTCATTGCCCGTTTCGCTTGGAAATTCCTCTCAGTAGCCAATTACTTTGGGGTTCCTGTGGTACTCCTCACAATGAGTTTCTGGGAAAATCCCAAGTACTTCCCATAGTTGAAGCAGTCAGGGACTTATGTCCTCAAAGACTGTAGAGTTGATTGAACTTAGTGTAAATTTGGTAAATTTTAAGGCTTACTCAACGTCATGAACTGAGTTGGGTTAATTATGTGGTATGGTGTGTTGGTTTGCAATATGGTTTATGAATTCATGGTAGAGCTCACATCATGGTTTTGTATGCAAACATAAACAGAAATTGGTAAGCAAATATGGTGATTAACCCTGAATTGTTGGCCTAACTAAATGTCTACCTCTTAGTGGTATTCTTCTTCAACCAAGAGAAGGTGTTGGGCTCTCAACAAAATGGGACTATGCCCATCTGTAGTTCCTCATTTCACCTCCCAAGTGCTAGGTTGGTCAAGCAGGGAGGACGCTTAGCGCCATGAGAATCCCTCCTTCTCTACCCCCCATACCTTCCAGGTCACCTGGTTTTAGTGGTTTAGGAAAAATTCCATGGAGTGCCTAGATCTATATGAGCTGTCCCTTCATCATATCCCAGAATACCCGAGAGGGTGAAGACTAGGTAGAGGAGGAAGGGGGTAGCAATATGGTTAATTTTATGTTATTTTTAGTTAGACTAGTTGATTTTATTAAGCCTTAGTGGTTGGATTAGCATATACACATTGTTCATTGATTGATTTACTAAAATTGAAAACTGGAATTAAAAGAGATTTGTGATGGTGGACAGAGGCGGTTGGGCCGCACTAACAGTCCTATAAAACTAGAAATTATTGCTAATTAAACTGAAAAACAACTTCTGTGTGACAGGCCGCACATTTCTGATCAAATCCTGCGAGGGGGCCATAAGATTTTTCCAGAAATGAGCGAAGGGGTCGTACAAAATGCCAAAACAGCCACAACTTGAGCTCCTGGGCTAAAGTCCTGCCTATTTGAGGATTAAGTGCACCCTGATTGCTCCTGTCTGGGGATTAAGTGCACCTTGTCTCTCCTTTTCCCCCGATAAGAGCAACCTGCTCCGGAAAGGGGTGTTTCTGGTGATGTAGGGTTAGACCTGGCCAACAATAACTGGTACTGGGTCAGTCTGACTCGACTCAACCTAGCAGAGGCTTCGGCACTAACAAAAAACAAGGAATAAAGTAGATTTAAACAGATCTAACAGAATATTTTTGAAAACTAGGGTAAAAATTGAAAAACTTGAAAAACTTGAGATTTTGGCCCAGGGATCCTGTGGGATCGACCCAGCACAGTCACCAAAGCTGTAGTGAGAATTTATCTTCACTACAGGGGCAGAAATGGCTCCCTTGTGCATATAGGGCACAAGGGTAGGTTTCTACCCTTAGAAAATAGTAAAAAATAGAATGTAAAAATGACATAAACAGAGCTGCGAATTGAAACTAAGCTAAGCTACACTAGAACAAGTAAATGGAAGCTATTGCAAACTAGATCTAAGAGCAGAAAAGAAAAGAAAAGAGATGAAGCATTGTTGAACCCCTCTGCATACAGTGGGTTAGGGTTCCGCCTCCAAAACCTGTAAAATAAACCTATACTACTATGAAGACAACCTGCAAATGATGTTAATGGCAAACCTGCAACTGGAAATATTGGTTAGAAAAAAAAACAAGTAAATAAACATGCATGAAAAGAATCTATACCTCACTTAGGTGGAAACGGGCCACCATGCCCTATCTCATGGGAGCACGTCTCTCTTGGTTGGGAAGCAATGGCTTGGAGAAATGGAAATGGAGGAGAGGGAGAGTGGGTGGTTTGAGAGCAAGAGGTCTCAAAGCATCCACGGGAAGCATAATAATATGCAAATGAGGAGTGTTTTGAGAGTGACCCCCCATCCTCCTTATATAGTTTTTCCAAGGGGTTTTAGGGTTTTAAGCCCTTGGTCAAGGCTTTAGCCCCTTTTTTTGGGCCTTTAGCCCCTTCTGCCCTAACTTTAGCCCCTTTCAGGGTTTTAGCCCCTTTTTTAGGGCTTTAGCTCCTGGGGGTCTATTTTGGGCTCTTTTTCGGGGTTTTTGGCCCTTTTCTTCATCCTTGGGATCTTTTGGAGGTGTGGGGGTCAAATGGAAGGTCTTATGGAGTGGAATGAGTGTTGTGAGATGGTGTCCTTGGGTGGTGTAGGCCATGGAGAGTTGTGTGGGGATTTTTGGGTTAACAAAAACAATGCCTTGTTCTTTAGTGTTTAATGAGCATGACAAAGACATAAAGTACACTCAAAATCTTTTCCATGTTTTAGGTCCAAAGCATGAAAAAGAGAAAACTAAGCTCATAGCGGGTGTTCCTTTTTCATAAATTTAGTCCCTGAGGTCTGGAAAAGTGATAAACCTATGCCTGAGAATACTCTTCTCAATTCTGTAGAAAAGAGAGTGATCCTTTCTTGTATTATTCTGCATGGTCCGAGAAAGAGATAACCTACCACCAATGCGGATGCCCATTCACATATTCTTAACAAGCTTGAACAGACAAGTTAATTCGGCAGTCAAGTCTGTTTTTAGGTGTCAAACCTGGGCCTAAAGAAACTCCATAAAGGCGCGGAGTCCTATAAAGGGATAGCTTGTAGAAAGAGACCAAAATGAGGCTCCATTTGGTGTGAAAATTAGCTACGAGGATTCCCTTGCACCTAATATAGTTGCAGCATGAGTATCGAAAGACAACATTGGTTCTAAATGAGGATACTGATGAGAAGAAGGCCCTATCCATGGAAGAACAATGGTAAAGACAAGGAGCTAATGGTTTAAAATACCATAGTCCGTGGTTAAAATGTTGATTGCTAAGTTTAAGATGGAGTAAGTATAGATGCAAAATGCATGTGAAACGACAAAAAACCACCCTATATGAGCAAAAAACACCTTAAAACCATGATAAACCTGTTACAAGGGAAAAAGAGATATGGTATTAGTTTAGTGAATTATGAACTATAGGAAAAAACCCACTTGAGAAATTTTATTTCTATAAATAGTTAAAAAACATAAATAAAACTCACCATTTGGAATTTTGGCCATAAAAGACAAGTTTCCACCTCTACCTTCAGTTGATCGGTGTGGACAATCTGGTGGACCAAATATAATTCCGCAAGTGTCAGGTAAGACTACACCCCAAGCTCTTCAATTTGATCCTAGCAAATTTCAAAATTGAGTCCAAATTTTATATTTGTGAGTGCCCTTAAGCAAGGAATGTTGTGTACACGGGTTCGCTATATTGAAACTCACGTACATGCATTCTGTACACGGGTTGTACTGAAGGACAGTCGCGTACAGTACACAGCGTACGTAACTAGACAGTCGTGTATGCTGCGTGAGGGGAAAAAGTAGTGGTTTGGGTCAAAATTTTGAATTTTTCCATGAAACTAAAGGTTTGTAATGTTTTTTTTACTAGGTTTGAAATTGGTGCTTGAGTGAAGGGAGCATGAGCATGAGGATATGGACCAAGAAGCACTCCAAATTTCCCCCACCGTGAATGTTTTGCGGTCAAGTGGGTTGTTGAAATTCTTTTGCACATCACCTATGCGGGCCAATGTCCATCTGCTAGAGTTCATGATAAAATACCGGGATCATTATTTAGGCATGTTCGACCTTCAAGGTGAATACTTAGAGATTACTTTAGAGGATATATATTTCATTGTCGGCCTGTCATGATGAGGAGCTCCAGTCATTTTGGAGGGCACCGGCAGAGGCGGTGACCCTCTGAGTGTCCAAAACTACATTGATATATACTGCGCACCAGGTACCCAAAAGAGAGGGAGTTTCATCCCTATTGTACACATACATGACCTTTCTCTATAGGTATTGACAAGTACCATAGTGAGGATTGTGGGATCATCTTCTCTTCATCTTGCTACACAGAACCAGATGAGGTTGGCAGTGGATTGCATGCAGGGGGCCCTGTATGATTGGTGCTCGGGAGTTATCCCGATTTTGAGAAAACAACTCTCAGACTGCAAGAGAGGAAGGAGGAAGAACTTTGGATATTCTAGCATACTAGTTGCCTTCTTCGAGAGAGAGTGTCGGGATTGAGCCCTACAGTACCCCTACAAGTTCGTTCTCCTCGTCAGCCTACGATGAGTAGATGGGGAGATATCTTGGGAGGAGGTGGCTCAGTGTAGAGTGTATATGACGATGACTTCTACTTTTGGTGGGAGCGACAATTTCCAGCACTGGAGCAGTTTCCATATGTTGGGATGGATTTCCGTGGTGATCCAAACCTTGTCCTCCCTCTAGGAGGAGAACGGGGAGAGCTAGGTAATTTTTATTTTCAAGTTTTTTAATTTTTTTTATGAATTTTAAATATATAGATATATACATATGTATAAGAGTTCTAATCCTATAACATGTCAAAATGCAGATATTGGACCAGTCTTCCCTGAAGGGCATCCATGCATGTATGTGCGTCCTGTCTTAGGTGAAGACTAGGGGCTGATTAGGGTTCTGGAGGGAAAGCTAGCCAGGCTTACCCAGAGAGTACCCACCTTGCGGATAGAGCACATCCCATCCGTCATGTAGGAGTTTGTGGTTGGAGTTCCACCTGTCTGGATATGCCTTTTGAGGCGGGTAGCCAAGCAGTTTTAATACACATAGATGTTGTTGAGGCTGCTGAAGAAGCCAAAGTACAGGGAGACCAAGGGGACTAGGGTGGTCCTGCTTAGATCTAGGGCATTTGATGGAATATGTTCCATATTTTGTATAGTTTTGTATATTATACAATTATGACTAGATCTGAGGATCAGAGACTCAACCTATCTATAGACAGATATTCATATATATATATATATATATATATATGTATATATGTATATGTATATATTTTATCGGTTATTTACAAATGTTTCTTATGTGTATACTGTATATTTTTATAAAAATGTGTTAAATGCCAATCCAAGATGTAATTAGCGTATGCATCAGTTAATGAATCCTGATTTCTTGGAATATGATTGAATGTAATGAATTCAAAATTTCTTTCCAATAACCTAACTTGCATAAACTGACGCAATAGAATAGGGTTCCACACCTAATAAGCTCGATTGAGTTGGGAAACCACCAGTTGAGAGTCCATTCGGACTTCCAGCTGAGTGATACCACGTGAAAATGCATCCCATAGAAGCTCAATTACAGTCCTATACTCAACGAAATTATTAGAAGTAGGACCTAAGCAAGCGCCTTCTGAGGCAACTAACTATCCTGAGGGAGAATAAATGACCCATGCCACTGAAGCTAGATTACAAGTGTGGTGACTGGCATCATCATCGAAACCTACAAACCTCTTGGAAGACATCTGAAACAACCAGAAGATGGTATAAAAAACACAAACCGATGAACTAGTATACATAAAAATACATACAATAAAATACAAGAAAAAGCGTTAAGCTTAAGCATAGTACTTTTTCAGGTAGAGCCCATTTCTAGGCTCAGGCAGCTTATTCCCATCAAAATCAATTAACTCATATGTGCCCTTCTTTAAGACGTTCGACATGACATAAGGCCCCAACCACATGGCCTTGAATTTTCCTACCCCCAGGGGTTCTTTGTCTTGGTCCCAGAGCAAAACAAGTTCCCCCTCAGAGAAAATCTGAGGCTTGACCGACTTATCATATTGGCTTTTGACCCTATTTTTGTGAGCCTGATTTGCTGTCAGCGCATCCCTACGCTGCTCATCAAGATGTTCTAAGTGTATTAGACATTCTTCAAGCTCTGTCATATCGGGTAACACATGAATAGCTATTTTCAAAGATAGGATTTCACATTCAACCAGGGTAACGGCTTCCACTCCATGAACGAGTTGGAAGGGGGAGAAACTCATAGCAGTTTTTACATTAGTTTGGTATGCCCAAAGTGCGAGGTATAGCATGATATGCCAGTTACAAGGGGCTGCATTAATAATACGTTTGAGGATAGTATTGAAAGTTTTATTAACAGCCTCAACCTGACCGTTCGCTTGAGGATAGTATGATGATGAATGTTCTTGTCTGAATCCAAGCATAGTGGTCAGTTCTGTCATCATGCTATTTTGAAAATTACTGCCATGGTCAGTGACAATCACCTTAGGTATACTAAACCGTGCTATAATCTGATTGAACATGAAGAAAGTTGTTGTTTCCCCATCAGCTTTAAAGGTGGGAATTTCCTCTGCCCATTTTGTAAAATAGTCCATAGCGACAATGATATATTTGTGCCCCCCAGCCGAGGCTGGGTTACACGTCACGTAATCAATCCCCCACTTCATGAAGGGCCCACTGAGACAATGGGAAATAACAGAGTGGGATGTGATCGCATTTTTCTGGTGTAAAGCTGACATGGATGGCAGTGCTTCATGGCTTCCACACAATCCTTAAAGATCGTGGGCCAGAAATAACCGGCATGTAGTATCTTTTGGGCCATTGCTAACCTAGATAAATGACCCCCACATGCTCCACTATGGGAATCATTCAGGACAATCTCCGCTTCCTCATGGGTAAGACATCGACGCAAAATGGAATCTACCCCTCTCTGATATAAAGTATCTCCTATGATGAGGTAGTTCTTAGCATGAAGGCATAATTTACATCATTCCTCCCGTGAGGAAGATGCAGGATAATTCAAAGTCTGGAGATATATAAGTATATCTCTATACCAGGGGTTAGAGGTGGATATCAAGAAGATATGCTCATCTAGGAATGAGTCTTCTTCAATGACTACATCTTCTTCCGTTGGAAATTCTGCTATAAGCTCAGCAAAAAATAAGGATTTTTTAGAATTAGTGGACTCAAAATCCAAGTTAAACTCCTGGAGAATGACTATCCATTTGTTGAATTTTCCTCCAATAATCCATCGGGACAAAACATATTGAAAATGATTAACATTTGCCACTACTGTTGTAGTCCTTAGTAAGATGTAGTGACGTAATCTCTAAACAGCATAGACAACTGCTAAGGCTAATTTATCGACATGGGAGTACCTGAGTTCAGGTCCAGCTAAAGCACGACTAAGATAGTAAATGACATGCTCTTGGAGCTTATCATCTTCCTCAACCAGGACTACCCTGATGGTTGACTCGAATGCGGCCAGATACAATATAAAATCCCTAGAGTAATCTGGCAGATGCAATAAAGGTGCCGACAACAAAGCTTTATTCAATGCCTCGAAATCAAGTTGTGTAGTTTCATCCCATACAAATGGGGTGGCCTGTTTTAGTAGGTGCATGAAACCCTTGGTAATCTTGGCATAGTTTACAATGAAACATCGGAGAAAATTGGACTTTCCCTGCAGGCTCTGAAGTTGCCTGATAGAACAAGGAGGAGGTAGATTTACAATGGACCTACTTTTAATGGATCCACTTGAATGCCTCTATTAGAGACAATGAATCCGAGCAGTCACCCTGAATCGACACACAACATGCACTTGTGGGGATTCAAGTGGATCTTATAGTATATGCATCGCTCAAATATCAATTGTAGGTGATCTGGATGGTCAATCCTCTTACGAGAATGTGCAGGCAGATCATCAAGGTAGGGTTTGACAATGGCTTTGATATCATGGAAGGAAAAGTTCATTTACCATTGAACGGTTGCCCCATCATTTTTCAATCCAAAGGGCATTTGTTTGTACGCGAAGGTACCCCAAGGACAAATGAAAGCAGTTTTATGTTGGTCTTCTGGTTTTATTTGAATTTGATTGTATCTGGAGAAACCATCCATAAATGAGAAAACTTCACTTCCCATGCAAGCATCTATAATTTGATCTATAAATGGTGTGTGATAGTTGTCCTTAGGACAGGATTTTTTCAAATCTCGAAATTCAGTACATATGCGTATGGCCCCTTGCTTCGTATCAATAGGAACTGGGTTGGATACCCATTCTGTTAGAGCTATGGGATAAATAAAACCATCTTTCAATAGTTTTTCAACTTCAGCCTTCATAGACGTCACTTTATGCAGGTTAACAGGTCTTAACTTTTTCTGAACAGGTTTAGCGCCAGGGTATGTTTGGATCTCATGCTTAACTATCGATGGATCAATGCCTGGCATCTCCTCATATGACCAGGAAAAAATGTCGCGAAATTCCTTGAACAAGGACATATAGATTGCAATCTCCTTAGGAGAGCAGTTTGCACCGATATGTATATTTTCCACAACATCAGGATTTACAGAGATGTTGATAGGGATAGTAGTGAAAATATTTTCCATATTACCCTCGGCAAACATTCCTTCCCTTGGTAAGGGATTGATGGGTGTATCAACATCATCTGTTAGTCTCATATGAAACTCTTGATTCTCTATCCTGCTTATCTCTGGAAGAAAATAGGATCGATGATGAATATATTTACAGATCTTATCACATCTGCACATGGCTTCTAGAATGGCTTCATTAGAAGGTAAAACCATATCTAAACAATTTGTAGAATGCAAAGAGTTTTCTACCCAAGCAGGAAAATAGACTTCTTCCAGGTCCTCTGAGACTGTGAGAGGGCCTGGAATGGGATCAAAAGTGGTTTGAGTAATATCTTGGTAAGCCACTTCCACTGTTGATAAGGGCACTTCTGGTTCTTAGGGGGAAGGGAGAACCCAAGGATCAGTCCTATCAACAACCATGGATATGGAATTCCCCACATTAGTAGAACCTATATAGTTAATCGGGGCTGGAAGATCAAATGTTCCCATCAGTGATGCATACATTCTAGCCCCCAAGCTCTGCGCAACAGGTTTGAACTGATCAACCAATGGCACAACTGACTCATTAGACTCCATGCAGCCTTTTCGAGTAAAATCGAGTTGGTCAACAGTAACCAACTTCCCTTCGTGTGGAAATACTACCACTCGAAAGAGGCCGACGCAATAATGGACATGGCATAAGTCCAACTTCTTCCCAAAAGCAAATTATAGTCCAAAGGTGCATCAATCACTTCCACCTCAACAGACACTGCTTTCCTTTCCAGCTAAATTTCAAAAGCTGGTAGGATACCATGCAGACGAAATGACCTTCCATCGAAAGCAACAAGTAGAGTGTTTGATGGGACCAACTCTGGGGATCCAAGAGCTTTCCAACATGACAAGGACATAACACATGTAGAAGCACCCTCATCAACAACCACCCTTCCAACGGTCTTTCCATCATGGATGAAATCTATTGATAAGGCTACATGGTAAGGTAGGCGAATTTTAACATCAGACAAGTGACATTTTTCCATGAGACTCAACGAGTCCATGCTTCCTAAGGCTGCTGAGAGGGCATTCCGCTGGGCAGGACAGCTCTGTAACACCTCTAAAGCTGACATTGCATAAGGGGTTTGGACTAAGTCTTCAACCACAGAGTAGTTTGAAGCAGCCCTAGCATTAGGGTTATGCAAGGTCTTCTTAAAGACACCTTTCAGTATCTTAGGCATAGTTTCAGCAGGCTTCTTGATCGTGAGAAGTTTAGAAGTTTCACCTATAGCCTTATCCTTCTCAGAAGTCTCTTTTTTCATAGTTTTTATTCCTAGTCTATAGTAAAGTCAAACATCGAACCATGTTGATATAATTGGGGTCAGGGGCATTTGAATTCCCCCCTTCTACATTAGAAGCTGAAGTAGAATTCTACCCTTGGGGAAAAGGATCCTTCAAGACATCTGGTTGTTGAGCTTTTAGAAGCTTCTGGGCTTGTTCCATAAGGGGACAAAGGTGAGTGAGGTGATCCTCATGGCACAACTTACATGGGAATTTCACCTTTTTATTTTCTTTCTTGCCTGCATCAGCACTATTTGTGGGTTTCTACTTGTTTTGATTTCCCTCCCCTTTCTTTCCTCTCTTCTTCTTCCCACTGGGCTGTTGATTTCCCTTCTGAGAGGTCTGTGCAAAAACATTTACATTTGGGGTGAGGGGGAAGCCTTTTTTGCCTTCGCCATAGAATGTTTGATGGACAACTGTTGGAGCTGTTTGGCCAAATATTCTATAGTGGGAGAGTTTACAGACCCAACCACACCATCGGCATGGGGTCTAGGCTTAGGTTTCTCTACATCATGGGTAGGCATCGGTGCCTTAGGGATAATCTCATACAAGATCCCATATTGCAAATAAATCAAATCCAATTGTTGGGCCTTGAGAATGGATTCTTCTTCATTCGTCACTCCTGAAGTGGATACGTCCTTAGATATGTGAGGCAACAGGGATTTAAGGAACCACTCTAGTAAAAACTCAGGAGGAATAATGGCTTTAATAAGGATCTTTCTCCTCCTCCACTCTTGGATGTGAGTCGATATGTGGGTAGCCTTGTTCTACCTAAAGGTAGATAACAAGTCTGTTCCAAAGTCATATCAGACCAGAAGCTGAAAGTGGCTAAGGAATGCACTAGCCAAGTCCCAAAAACTACTGAATGAAGCATAAGGCAACTCAATGTACCATTTTGTTGTAGTACTCGTTAAGGTTCTTTGGAATAGCCTCAACCTAACTGAATCTTCATTTAGTGAATTAGAAGAACGCCATAAATGAAATGTGGTGGCATGAGCCCCAGGATCTTCACCAACTTTGACCTTGAATTTTGGGATGTCTGATGGTAATTTGGTGGGAACAGGTGGCCATGAGGGGTCATGCCTCACTAGGTCATTCATTAATTTAGACAAATATGGCAAGTTTAAATTTTCCAGGAATGAAATCTTGGGTTGAACCGGAGCACTAAAAGTGCCAGTCTGGGAATTAGAGGGACTTGCCCCTAAATTCCCATATGTAAAGGTGGGGTTTCCCCCTGCCGTCAGTTGTGAAGTGGATGGATTACTTTGAAATAGATTCCATCTGTAAGCCATAGGATTGTGGGTGGGACGTGCAGTATAAGACGTTTGGGCCATCCCAGTCGAAACTGGGGTTTGAAAAAAGGGAGCAGGTATCCCTCCGCTAAACAACGAAAAGGGAGAGTTCATGAACAGGGCCAATATCAAAGTTTGAAAACCTTTCCCATAAGAGGTAGTGTTTCCAAACTACACTCCTACATAAGAAGGTGATGGGCCTACGTATGGATTGGATGGGGGAATATGCCCCCCATTCTAAGGAAATCCTTGGACGAAAGTCGAGGATCTTATCGGACCGCTCTGGGCAGTGTGTGTGAAGGAGGAAGGAACAATAGGTATACTAGGAATGCTAGTAACCATGCCACCAAAAGCCCTTGCTAGGCTTGTGGGAACCAATGGTTGAACCATCTGGCTCGCTCGAGTTAATGGCGTAGTAGGTATGCTATATCTAGGGGCACTTACCGGGGAAGGTAGTATCCCTTCATCTGGAATGGCTGAGGTGAAAATAAAAGAACTTTCTCTCGCAGAAGACATTATCCTGCCCACAGGGACACCTAAAACAGGTGAATCAAAAGGCTTAACCTGGACTATCATAGGATTGTTTAAGTCAGTCAAGGGTGTATTAAAATTCCTTGCAAACTCGTCAGCCTGCAAGTCTTCTATCTCAACTGTATTAAAATAAGAGCGGTTAGCCCTAAGTGTTGGTTCACCCGAAACTTCACTTACTCCTATCGGTTCAAATGAACCATCTATGTCCAATCTCTACCTTTGAGGTGGAGGTGGAGGTTCCAATGTGATGAGAGGAGGAAGGTTTTGCAACCTTCATGACCTTCTTATAGGTTGGTCCTCCATGATTGTAAATTTGACAATTCAAACCCTAAGGTCGGCTAAACACAGACAAAACACATAGCAATCACTATGAAAAATCCTAAAGTATCAAGAGTCAGCAAGGGTAAAATATATGCTTTCCCGAAGAAAGCTAAAGAACAGTTACTTGGCATCCTGGAAGAGGTTCTTAGGCACAAGCGGAGGAATCACCCACCACCCTCCTACACTTTCAACAAGGGTTACCTTCCAAGCTCATCCAAGGTGAACCAGAAATAGCCTTTTGGTTTACCTATGTATGAAACCTAGATGTCAAGAGACTAGAGGCTACCTTAACTATACCAACAATCTGAGGGGACAGTTGTAAGCCTGACTCGTACGCATGGGTAGGGTAGCTGAGCCCGAAACTCTATCTAGGATAGAATCCCCAGATGTGTAAAATTCCTGATTTACATTTCAACAAGGAATTGGAGGGTTATCTCCTCAGTCCAATGCCTCCACGCGGCCTCGTGCTTGACTCCCATTTGAGAGGAGCTTCACATATACTATCGATAAAGAGAAGGATTTACCTATTGATAAGCCCACTATGTCTGAATTTTAAAACTTATGGGAAGTTTACATTTCCTATCCTACAAGTCTAGCCTAGGCTAGTAGGTGTATGGCCCTAAAAAATAAAAATTACTAATAAATTTTAATTATTGCGGTCATTTGAAGGGCTATTTTTACTTAGAAGGAAGTGGAGTGAAGGATTATGATGTTTTTGACTCGATAAAAAATGTAAAACAAAGGTGTATATTTCCAAAGCAAATTACCAGTATTAAAAAACAAGCTTCTTTTCTTCTTTTTGTAAATATAAATTGATGAAAATGCAACGATAAAGAGAACTCTAAGACTATATTTTGGTAGTTTTTTGAGATTATATTTTAAAAGATGAAAATAAAACTACTCTATGCAAAATCAAATGCAAAAGCTTCTAAAATTTTTTCTTTTCACTTTTTAAAATGCTCAAATATTACTATGCACCTAAATGCACAAAAACTCGAGTATGCTTGAATTAAACTAACTGTATAAAGTAAGCAAAGTGAAGTAAACATATTAAAAGACCAAGGATCAACCACCTAAGGAAGACTTGGAACCCTAGCTTGGGTGGACACAATGAAAGAAAATCACTAAGATCACACAAAGGCAAGTGGCAAACCAAATACTATTCGAAAATAGAAAGGATACAGAGTACCTAGAACCCTGATCACTGATTCAGACAACAACACTTGAACCTATAACCCAAATAGGAAAATCCACTTCAAGTTGCTAACAGAAGACAATCCAAACAATAAGAACTCAAGGGCTTCACAAGAAAGCACAAGGTGTGGCGGACAAGTTCATCAAACTGACAGTGCAATGCTTATAAGGAAGACCAACCAACAAACAAACTTTATAAAGGGACAAGGACAAGAAAAACCCTAACCCAAAAATTTGAATACTCAGGATTGTACGCGATTGTCTACAAGGGCAACCCGCGTACTGTACGTGACTGTCCTAGAGAGCAACCCACGTATGCAAGCCTCTATACATGAATGGATGCAAGAGAAACCCGTGTACAGGTATAAAATTTTCTAATAAAAGAGAAAATTTTCAAGGTCTTTAATCACTACCCTAAGCATGAACCAAGATAGAAGACCACACATACAATCAAGGTAAACACTGGGCAACGGTAAATAGAAATAACCCACAGCAGTCTGGGCTCCCCAGTGGAGTCGCCAGTTCTATTGTTTAAGAATAAACACCCTTATAACCGAGGGTCTGGGGTTACCAACGTACTTCTAAAACTTGTAGGCAATCAGATTTAAAGTACAGAAAGGAAATAGGAAGATATGGTGGACTCACCCGATTAACGACGGTTGATCCAAGCTTTGTCTTCTCCCGCTCTGCTCCTCTCCAAATCTTTCAGGGATGCACCTCCTTCACCTACAAAGAGACAATTCTCCAAGTACAATATTATACATGTATATATGACATGTTAGATGAACAATAAATAGAGTGCTTAATCAAAAATATTCATCAAACAATGATACATGAAAGAGACTCAACACAAATTTGGAAGAAGAATTCTCTTTATTAACAATAGTGAATGAGATAAGTGTACAACCCAACGCCTAAAACAAAGACTCCTCTGCAACCAAAAGATTCTGAGTTCTTTTGCTCCAAATACTTCTGAAGATATACCACCAGCATAACTTTGCTCTCCAAGATTGATTGATTAATTCCCTCCCCAAGGCCTCTATTTATACTTTAAGAAATAGAGCAGTTTCAAAGGTTGAGGAGGTTGAGATAGTTGATATAGTTAATGATTAGGGCTTAACAAATCTCCATTAATCATGTTTTATTATTTTTAAAGTCGAATGGATGTGTACGCGAGTATTGATACTGGAAACCTACGTATGACACACGAGTTTCTATAAGGGAAACCCGTGTACAGATCTGTATGTGGGTTGCGATGAAGATACTCATGTACAGTACGCAGGATGCTATGGAGATAGTCGTGTATGTACGTGAGTTTCTGTGGAGATGGTCGTGTACGGAATTCAACATATGAAAAGGTAAAATGGCAAGCTAGTTGGATAGTGAATGCATCTCATGTCATGCCCATATATAGTGTTTAGGCAACCTTCAATCCATAAGAGTCCTTTTGTGTGCCAACATATGAAGTGTCAGCACTCAGACGAAGAAGTTCCATTGGGTTGATAACAGGTTTTCCAAGTGTTCTCTTAGAAAGAGCACCATCAAGAGTAGATGGTTTCTACTTTTTCTCTTTCTTATCCTTCTTCTTCGTATCCTTCCCTTTCTTCTTCCTCTTATCCACATGACTACTAACGATAGAGCTTTGATCAAGTGAAGAAGAAGAAAGGGATGAAGCAACAAACGACAAAGAAGGAGAGGGATTAGGTTGAGGTCAATCCTCTCTCAGAGGAGAGGTGACATTTGAGACATTAGGTGTAACAGGAATTACTAGATTAAAAATCCAGATAAGTAATCCTATAGTTAATCTAGGAAGATTTAGAGTGGAAATAAAGGGAGGACCAATACCTTCACTTGGAGGGAATACAAAAGGTACACCTTGGAAAGGGACCTCTTGAGTGGTAGTCCCATATGAGGATGCTATCTCTAAACTCTCTAATAACCCCCTAACTACCATGCACAAGCAAGTACTACTCAAACTAAAAGCAACAAGCAAACATGTGAAAGGAGTGGATAAGAGTCAGGAATCTCACAAGACAGGCCAAAAGGATAACTCAGATGGTTTGAGGATTCCTAAAAGGGTCTCCTGATATACGCTAGGTATGTGGGAGCTCAAATCAGTAGTAGTGTTGTCTAATGCATAACCATTCACAAGGGGCCTTCCTATATACAATCGAGTATGTGAAGTACCTTTCTATATACCTCAAGGGTATGTGAAAGGCCGTTCGATATGCCGATGGTACATGGAAGAACCGCGCAAGTCCTCGGATGTAATGCAGATGAGTAACGACAGCTCCTATGCTTAACGATGCCCGCACATGTCTCTAACTTATCACTCAAATTGCTAAATTTTTTAACCTAGTACTACCGTTAATTTTATCTTGTGCGTTTAAGTGGAACCATGGAGTGAAAATCTGAATTTAAAGAAGATGTACACTGATCTATATGACAATGCGAGTTTTCCTCTTCAATGAAATTCTACCTAAGAGAGGGAGAGAGATTTAATTTTCTTCCAAAAAATGCACACCCAAATGCAAATGCAATTCTATCTTTTTAAACAAAAAGTGAAATATCAATGCACCCCAAACAATCTTCAAAGAAAATAAAAAAGAGATCCAGAGAAAATCAAACATAAATAAACCAAAAATGTTTCCTATCTTTTCATGCTTGAAAAAGATGCATAAAAACTTAATGGAAATATGATTTTACTAACGTTTCCAAACAAAACTAACTCTAATGCATGCAAAGCTGAAAACAGATATTTCTTCTTAATGAAAGTAAGATCTAGAATTTCGAACAATCATGCACAAAACAAGAAGAAAATCGTTCAACAATGCTTTTGAATAAAGCAAAGGAGAGAGAAAACTAAAACTTCTCTTTGAAATAGACAAGGAAATGAAGAACCAATATTTCCTACCAAGCACTGAAAGAATCAACATGCAAAAGGAAACAAGAATCACCCCAAGCAAAGAAAGACTCAAAACAACATGGATCACTCATGCATTCTAAGTCCAAAACAAACCAAAGGCGACACATGAAAATGAAATGTATATTTCCAATTCCAATGAATAATATCTATATAAAAGAGAAACAAGTTTCAAGAAAACAAAAGAATGTAGAATCGAATGCAAGAAGGAAAAGTAAGCCAAAAACACACAACTAGAAGGAAAAGTAAGCCAAAAACACACAAAAATGAAAATACAAAGTTTGGAACAAGGCCTACCTAGCACCGCTCTGGAAGGGTATTGACAGAGCGGTTCTGTACGAGCACCACTTCTGGATAATAGGAATCAGGCGGTGGCACCACATACTGCTAACAGGGTTCAGGCGGTGGCACCGCTTCTCGCCAACAATGCATGAGTGGTTCCCTGAATAGAACCAAAAAACAAAGGAGAACGACGGACCAAGTTAGAAAAAGATCAAATCAAGGTAAAAAATGATAGATTGAGAGTAAAAGAGAGCATAAAAGGTTGAAATAATTCAAATCTAGGAAGATCTAGAAGTTTCACACCAAAATACACTGAGTTAGATAGCATATCTGTCTGAAGAGAGTTGGATATGGAGCCTGGATTCGAACAAGAGTTGAAGAACTGAGGAAGATTAGATAAATTGATACATATATTTACTCCCCAGTGGAGTCACCATATTTGTAAGCAGGAATATTTCACCTTCTGCGGATAGAAGCTGTTCCTCTGGTCTGAATGGTTCAGATCCAAAACAAATGAGTGAACGACAAAGGATGAAGACCCTCCCTGGATGTCGTAGACACCTGGAATGCTGCTTCGATAGTGAACCTGTGTACCGCAACCAAATCAAACATGCAAACACATCAAAGCTACCATAAAATCATCTACTTATCTATGTTAGTGACTAAGGAATCCAACAACATTTACATGCAAAATCAAAACAACAGTAATGTGGGATGGAAATCAGCTTTGCATTAAGATGAATGGAGAAGTTTACAATCAATTAAGCCTCATTGTTGACATGCATTTCCATGAAACCAACACTTCATCCCCATAAGCTCCAACTTTTCTCTCTATGCTCTCAAATGGCTTGGGCCAAGTGGTCAATCCAACATCATAACAATACCTCTATAGTTCTCCCCCTCAACCATGGACATGAGCTTTTATTTATAAGGCTCAATGGATAGGAATGGTTGAGATATTTGTGGATGAGGTGGCCTCTAAGATCCTATGATGGGGGATCTTGAGCTCAAATGACCCACAATGATAGGGATAAGGGAGGACATGAGGCTCATGATCTAGAAGCCTTGAGAAAATTCTCTTTTTCCCATTTTACCCAGGGTACCGCTTTTCTCCTCTTATGACAGAGCGGTTTAGGTTAGAAACTCTTATGGCCCAAAGTCCACAGGCAGTGGCACCGCTTATGGAAAATAGGATGAAGGCGGTGTGAGCAAGGTACTGCTCATGGTTCAAAAGGAAAGCGTGGTGCTGAGTATTTTCATGTAAAATTGACAAACAACATGGGTTTCCATTCCAAGTGCTTGGATTAATGGCAAGTATGTAAGTCAAAGGTCCTATCACATGGTGGTGACAGGATTTGGGTATAAAACCAACCTCCTGAGTGTATATCAAATGAATCATACTAGAGTTCCCAAGAGAGTAACCTTCAGCCCCAATGATGTGGAAATCAATGAGATTGCATCTGGGAATTTTTTTGCAAAAGGCCTTGCAAACCATTGTGCAAAATCCTATGAGTTTTCCCCTTTTTTGGCGGATGCAAATCCCATCACTCTTCTGACTCATAGAAATGAGGTCAGTTACTTTGGCATGAGAGGTTTGGTCACTTCAACTTCAAATAATTGCAGAATCTTCAGAAAAATTCCAGGGTTGAAGGCCTCCTAGTCATCAAATCTACCAAAGTAATTTGCAAGGGTTGTATTGTCGGTAAACACCCTGAGTACAAGTTTGATCGAGGGAAGGCAAACTGAAAAAAGAGTATTTTGGAGCTGATTCATTTTGATCTCAGTGGACCTATGCCAACCACATACATGAATGGATCCTGGTATGTTCTCATCTTCATAGATTATTTTTCAAGGTACACTTGGGTTTTCTTCATCAAGAAAAAATATGAAGTGTTGGAGAAATTCATCGAATTAAAAGCACTGGTTGAGAATGCCTCTAAGAGAAAGATCAAATATTTTTGATATGATAATGGAGGGGAATATATCAGTTCTAAATTTCTGCAGATATTTTTCGACAGTAGGATCAAGATCCAACATTCCATTCCCTACACCCCTCAGCAAAATGGTGTAGCGGAAAGGAAAAACTGCTCTCTCAAGGAGATGACCACATGAATACTAGAAGGAAAAGGATTGGATGAAAATTTATGGGATGAGGCCATGAATGTTGCTTCATATATTTAAAAAATAGTTCCACACTCCTCCATGAAAGGTAAGACACCTTTTGAATCCTATTTTGGACATAAGTCGGATGTGTCAAATTTCAGGGTGTTTGGATCCACTACATGGGCTTGGATTCCATTTGACAAAAAAAATATTTGCAACTGCAAAGTGTTGAATGGTTTTTTATTGGATATATAGAATAATTTAAGGGACTCAAGCTTTTGTATATTATAAAAAAACAAATTGACATCGAAAGAAGTGTTCGTTTTGATGAGCCTCTCCAAGAGGTAGAGCTAGTTGAACAAAATTCTGCTGATCTTCCTTCCTGTTCTGCTGACAATTTGGGTGATAAACGTGGGAGTGATGAATATAATTTTTTAGAAATTATATATGATATCAGTGAGAAATAAATATCATATTCATTATCATATTCTGAAGTGCAAACAAACCTCCCAACTTGGGCCAAGAAGACACTTTCTTTCGCCGGGGAAAACATTGGAAATCCTGCAGATCCAAGAAGAACCCAGTATGAATTTCAAAGAGTAGCTATTGCACTCTCTTTCCATGATGATATACTATCTAAGACTTATTATTTAATGATTGGTTCATATCCTAAGTCTTACTACCATGCTCAGAAATATACGAGATGGCAAGATTCCATGGACGAAGAGTTTAATTCTCTTCGGAAAAATGCTACTTGGGAACTAGTTTCCCTTCCACCTAGAAGGAAATTAGTTCAATGCAAGTGGGTGTTTTGGAAAAATGTTGCTGATGATGGAACAACCTGAAATTATAAGGAAATCCTGGTTGAAAAAGGGTTCTCCTAGGTCCAAGGTGTGGACTATCATGAGACCTTTGCACCAGTGGCAAAGATGGACTCCATCTGCCTAGTTTTGGCCATTGTGGTATCCAAGCACTAGGAGGTGCATCATATGGATGTAAAAAGTGCATTTATACATGGATATATTCATGAGGAGATATACATGAAGTAGCCTGAGGTATACATTTCAAATCCTACCTTTTTTTGCAAATTGCAGAAGTATTTTATGGGTTGAAACAGGCCCCAAGATCATGTTATGCCAAGATGGATTCCTTTCTGCTTTCACAAAACTTCCAAAGGTGTAAGTCTGATCCAAATGTTTATCTACAGAAGTATGATGGTAATTTACTTATAATTATTTTATATGTTGATGATCTCTTGATTACTGGTAGCACACTTGCTTCCATTTCATTCATAAAAATGTCCCTCCATGATGCATTTAAGATGAGCGATTTGGGCTTGCTGAAACAATTTTTGGGGTTCAAAATTGCACAAAAATTTGATGGGATAATGGTAAATTAGTCTAAATAAATTTCACAATTGTTAGTGAATTTTAACATGGCTGAATGTAAGGCTGATCCATTCCCTTTCCTCTAAGGACTCAGCCTTGAAGAGGGAAAAAACACTCCTCCCATGGATTGCACTATCTATCGTCAGCTGATCGGTAGCTTGATTTACTTGACTCATTCATAGCATGATATATGTTATGTAGTGAATGTTGTATCAAGATACATGCAGCAGCCTCATGAACTCCATTGGAAGAAATCCAAGAGGATCCTTTAGTATATCCAGGGCACAAGATCCTACGGCATTCACTATGCTGCAGATTCGGAGCTAGAGCTGGTTGGATATACAGATTCAGATTGGGAAGGAGATTCTACTGATCAAAAGTACACTTATAGGTATGTATTTATGTTTGGTTGTGGCTCCATTTTCTGGTCTAGCAAAAAATAGTCCGTCATTGCATTTTCTTCAGGAGAGGCCGAGTACAAGGGAGTAGTGAATGCTTGCATCCAAGCTGTTTGGTTGCAAGGAATTCTTTCAGAGTTTGATTTTGGTAGTGCTTTGTCCACTGTCATATTTTTTGACAATCAAAGTACTATTAATACCTCCATAGATCCAGTTACTAGGAAGAGGACCAAACATATAGAGATTCACATGCACTACATCAGAGAGTTGGTGCATGACAGGACCATAGTTCTGCAATACTACCCTACATATGAGCAGATTGGAAATATATTCACCAAGAGCTTTAAAGATAAAAAATTCACTTACCTCTGTTCATTGTTGGGGGTGAGTTCATCAGGGTGATCAGATGCTTCTTTAGTGTTCAACTTGAGGGGGGGGTTTGTTCCCACTAGGTTTTCCCTCTTTCCTCACTTAGATTTATTTTGAGCATTGTTAGAGTTACATTTTTGTACAGGGTGACCTATGGCCTTTGTTGTCGGGGCCCTAGAATTTCATGAATTTTATTTTACTCCTCCTGAGTATAGATTAAGGGGGGGTATTGGGGTTAATTACCCAACATACACACTTATTTGGTCAATTTTGTCCTATTTACTCACTATCCTAAGTTTAATTGACTTACTTGGCATCAGATGAGCACACTATGAGATCAACATGAGCACACCCATGCCTTCCTTCAATCAAGGATTCCAACTAAGCCTTCACCTTCAATCAGGGAGGTTAATTGGGCTTCCTCCTTCAATCAGGGAGGTGTTGATCTCAGTTTTGTCACCATTTTCGGCTGGTAAATTACACTTTTTGACATCCATTTTGTCATCTTTTTGACAAATTCTGTCATACAGCCTCAGGTATGGATATATTTGTATTTATGCAAACTATGGTTTATTATTATTATTTCATGATTTAATTGACTAAAATTGATATTATTTAAGAGCACGTTTGATGTATGTATGAATGTTAGTGATTTAGAAAAATATGAAAAAACTTGAACTTTAAAACTTTAATCCATAATAATAGTGCACATAAATATCATCAATAGTCCAAAGACATAAATCAAACCATAGAACACAAGATATACCCTGGGAAAACCCTCTACTAATTTAGAGGATGAAAAACCTAGCAAACTATCAGATGCCTCAATTTTGCAAAAAAAACAATATTATCTTATTTGATTTTATTTAAGGACAATATGTTAAATTTTATGCTAAGTTGTAATTGATGACTCAGCAGAGTCAAGGATATTTAATGTAATTCTGAATATTTTAATTATAAATAAATAAAGGTGGAGACAACAGCTTAGGAGAGCTGTTAAAAGAGTGTTTACTGGTTAAATTGGTGGAGATAAAATAGACATGTGGTAGCATTCTCAAACCACTTCCAACTGTTGCAGGTGGAAACCTCCCTATATTTGGGGTCATGATTCCCCAAGAAAGTGGAATCAGAGCAGGTGGCTCAATTAATGACAAATAACCCAAAAGGCCTAGGCAATCTTTATAAAAATTCCCATTGAAGAGAGCTGAGGCTGCTCATTTCTAGAGAAGTGATCATTCAGGTGAATGTACTTCAAAGAAATTCAATGGAAAGGAATTGTGGAAAGAGTTTGAGGGGATAATTGCTAAGTGATATAGTGCAGCTTTTCAGCTGAAGGATATTACTGTTGAGTGCAGAGTGTTTTACTAAGTCATTGGACTAGTCTATTGTTTGCATGCTCCACCAGTTCTCAGCCAACAAGACCAAGAATAGGCTCGGGGGTCCCGAGGAAGCATTGTTTGAGCACTCTCCAGGAGTTTGGTAGGGAGGAACAACCTCCTAACACTGTTGTTGTCTATCCTAATCAGGTTCTACATTATTTTGTTTTACTGTGTTAGATAGTTAAATCTGAATCTGACTGTTAAATGAATGTTAAATATTTAGTTGTAAAATGTTAGATTTAGTAATCTTTTAGATTATTGAAGAAATGAATCTGAATTACATGGAAAATAATTATCATATGTGTTTTTCCACACCTGGAAGGACCACGCTGTACTCCAGCATAGACATAGTATTTAAAGTAGATGAAAAAATGATAAGAGACTGAATTGAATAGATGTGGTTATGCATTTCATAATAACAAAGTAATTTATTTCAGTATGTAGGTTATTATCAAAAAGAACAATAATCTGGGTATCCATGTTATTGTTTTTACAAGATTATGTATGTAAATATACTGGAAAATAAATAGCAGTAATCTAGTACAGGTAGAAGGATTAATATGTTAAGAAAATATCTTAGTAGATAAATGTTGTATTTACAAACAGTAGATTATTATTTTATTTCAAGATGAAATATGCTGGAGGTTAAACTGTGTTACATTATAGAAATATTCCTTTGTATATATTTAGTAACTATTTGCAATGCAATAGAAATATCACAATCAAGCTACTTTATTACATTCAACTAAATAAATAAATAAACTACAAACACTTAGTTTTATTTACTAATCATATCAACTAAACTAAGTCTAACAAATACTATAACCAAGTAGGGTGATATTAAAATAGTTAAATTATAAAGAAAAAACTAAGTTACAGAGTCTATGTATATCTTTTCAAAGAACTCTGAGTAAACCCTATCTGTCATTTATTAAATAAAAACAATAAGAATATGATAACAACTAGAACATATAAATAAATGTCTATTTATGAAAAGAACTGTTTTTAATTTTACAAACAGGTTATACCTGTGAAAGTAAACTACAGGGTCGAAACCCTAAACTATTATTTTTACAAATGTTGAAACATTTAAGCTATAATCCAATTACTTGGATTATTTTATTAATAAACAATTAAACTAATATAAACTGTTTACAGTCCATTAAGGACAAATGAAAAGACAAATGTAATGTTACAACTGAAAATTTTCACAACACACCTATAACACTAATTAAAACAAATTTAACAAGTAGTAGAACCTATTAAAAATAATTTGAAAGATTTATTTAAACAAGGGTTTCATTCAGGAAAACCCTAGCTCGTATTTCTAAGCCAACAAATAAATATTACAAATTATTCTATGACTGAGTTACAGTCTTAAAATAATAACCATATTATATACACAAGATACAATAAACAGTAAAAATTCTTTATTCACAGTTGAATAGGGTAAAACCTTGAGTTACACAGAGTGAAAAAATAATATTACTGTAAAGCAAGTCCGAGCTCGAAAGAAGTCTTTTTAAAAACCATTGTATTGCATTGACAGGCCGTAAGGCTAGAAATCTAAACCAAATACAACACCCAGCTCACGGCCGAGACTACCCATCAACAAAGCAAGGGTTTGAAAACATAATAGAACCCAATAAATTTTAAAAAGAAACTGCATAGCTAAAAGTGAAGCTGGACAAGCTTCCAAGCTCAGGGTTACACCATCGACAACCCTGTTACAAGCAGGGAAAGAACCCAAACATTGACCACAGGGCTTACTGGATTGAAGACATGGCCTTTGAAGATAGCCAGCATCATATTCTTCTCATAGTTTGCAAGTGGAGTCTTGAGTTCCTGCAAAGTGAGCACAGTACTGCGTTAAATTTAAAACTCTTTCTATAAAAATAAACTAACTGTAACACAATATTTACTGTTAGCTTTCTATTCTGGTTTAAAACTAAAATAGTTACCTTCATAAGAGTATCGAACAATCTAGCGATGGGACTGTCACCAATGACAGTGTGCATATAAAAATCCCAAACCCTACTACGCAAATGGAGCACCACCAATGGAGGTGAAGCTTAGCTTCTCACCATGGTTACAGGCCATGGGGAAGGCAAAACGAAGTTTAAGATAGACTACAAATAAGTGCAAATAACCAGTGGGCTCTAGCTTGGTAAAAACACAAGAGACGAAGGCTAGCAACACGATCGAGCTCAAAAAAAAAACCTACAACACGATAAACCTAGGCATTGGGGCAACTAAAACAAGAATAACACTCACGACCGCCATGAAAACCTTGCAGAGCAGCCCGAAGGCCAGCTTGAACTGCGGAGGGAGAATAACAAGGCATTAGGGTTGTAAGAGTTGTATATTTCCAACACATGGATAGGAGGTGACCACATTCCCTCAAGAAAATCAAACCATGTGTGGGTCGATTCTATAGTTCACCCGCGTTCCAATAATTCCAATTATTTAAAACAATGATTTCAATCAAAACGATGCTTGAACTATAATGTATGCCTTAAATTATCACATCGTAAATCATTTGTAAGTTTATCATAATGTTTGTTAGCCTGAATTTGGGTGTTGGGTAACACAACATTATATTAATGTTGACCTAATGAAAAGTGATAATCACTTAATCATTGGTTAGCCCTAAAAAAAAATCATGCTTAGAACCTTTCAAACGATAAGTAGATTTATATGCTTATATGCATTATTGAATATGCATGTTTATAACCCTTTAAAACCAACAATTCGAATGGTAATGAATTATAAAGTTGGGTAGTATAGTAAAAGAATATATTCATGAATTTCTTTTACAAGTTCAACTTTGGTTTAGACTTGCATAGACACCAATTATTTCTCAGCTTATCAATTTCTAGTAATTTACCATGATTATTTATTTGGTAAAATAGTTTTATGATTATGCAAGATAACCTGTACTTAGAATAGGATAAAGATTTGTTCATAGTAGAAAGATCTACTTTAGAAGATGTTATAGACAATAACTTAATGTAAGAAAGGCATTATAGTAATAATAAGAATTATAATGGAATAATCCTACTCAAGTCCATAATCATTAGAACAACATGGATTGACTTAGATTTAAGAAGTAAAGGTAAACAATATTCCATGTGAAATGATGCAGTTGATTTTACACTAATCAAGCTTTTAATATCAAATTTTTTTTACAGGAAGTAAGTTTCCCTACAGAATGTAAATATCGATCAGCTTGGCACTCAAGTAATTAATACGACAATGTATATGATACAATAGTACATGTAGTACAACATTGATGAAGAAGCTAATAACCTGTTAATGAGCAATTGATTTGTACATATAAGTAATAGGTTGATACTTACCATAACTAGTAAGTTAAAAATGAAATCAAATTTTATATTCTAATGAGAATCTTACTCTCAGTATTGATAGAAGCTATTCCATGTATAAAAACCAATAGAACAATAAGTATAACATTTGCAAGGTAAGCATGATAAAGTAGAATTTAATATGCGACAAAGAATATGAGCTTAGAGTCACAGTAAGTATCATTGGTGTCGCTAAGTTTGATGAAGAAAGGAACTCTTTTATTTGAACTTTGCTTACAAGAAAAACTGGAGAAAACAAACTATGTTACCTCATTGAAGTTGCTTGGAATTTATCAGCTTATCTACTAAGCATATTAATTGCAATTAGAAACACTTCTTGATACTTTATGAATTTAAAACGTCTACTTGTTTGATTATACCTATAAAACCTATAAGAACCAGTAATCTTTCTGCGTTAGCATAAATTTTAAGTAAGCCCAGGATTCAAGGTTAGATTCCACCTACTTGCCATAAATAAGACTCGTCAATAAACCGAAAGAAAACAATATGCAAGTAAATCTTTTCATGTTACGAAAATGAAACTGTTTTAGCTAACGTAATTTAAAAATGTGTAATACTAATCGTTGGACTATTTCATTTTTTGCTGACCATTAGCTGTTAGTAAACTGTATATTTACCCTTTTATGTTATCTCAAAATTTAATTTTTTTGTAAAAAATTGGGGCTTTTACATGTGGTATGAGAGCAGAAGATCCAAACAGTAGGCCATGATGAAGCCCAACTAGCTTTTATGAAACAATAATTTTGAATTATTTTGCTGATGTCTTTTCTTTTAAATATTATTCAACAGAGAAATTGTTTCTGAAGTTTAACAAACAGGTATGGAAAGTCTGGAGGAATATGCAGAGGAAGAATCTCCATTTACTGAACCAAAAAATTTACCAAGAGATCCTATACTAGAATATTTAACCACCAATTCCTCAAAACTGTTACAAACTGTAAAAGACCTAAAATCTGAAATGGAATCTGTAAAACGAGAGAATGAAAGGATTCTGAGGGCTCAGGAGGAGCTGAATTAGATCCCAACAGAAAGGTTTCAAATTGAGGGTAGGGGTAGAAGAACAGAATCAGAAGATACAAGTCATCAACATAAATTTAAAAAGATGAAACATACTAAAAATGAAAACAGTTCATCTTCATAGGTGTTTGGTGAACAACATAATTTGCATTCTACTAGTGATAGTAGTAATGACAATCATTATACTAAAAAGAGGAAATACAAACCTTATGAGGAAATTTCTGGGGAATTTGAAAAGATAAAACCACCAACATTCAATGGAGAGACTGAGAAGGGGGAGGAAGAGGAATCCTGGTTATCTGGGATGAAGAAGTACTTCCAGATATATAACTATTCTAACCAGTTAAAGGATAGAATGGCTATCTACAATCTCTCAAGAAAGGATGAAATTTGGTGGCAGGACTTGAAGAGAGTTAAGGGAATAAAAGAGAAGAATGTAAATTGGAGTACCTTTAAGAGGTACTTTAAAAAGAAATTTCTGTCTGATCAATTCTATGAAGAGAGAGCAAAAGAATTTTATGAGCTTAAATTAGGATCAATGATAATGAAATATCTAAACAACAAGTATTTAAGTATGCTTAGGTATGTGCCATACCTAGTAGATGAGAAACCAAAGGTACAACGAGTCCTCAGCTGTCTACCTTATCATATTAAAGACAGGATTGAGTATGAAAATCCAAAGACTTTGGAGGAAGCTATGAGGAAATCCAACTTCTGTTATGAATAGAATCGGAAGAAGGAAAGCATGGCCAACTGGAAGGCCAAGAAGAATAATAACCAGTATGAGCAAAAGAAGAAAGAATTTGTGCCCAACAGAAATTCTAAGAACAATAAGGATATAAATTTTCCTAACAATAATTTCCAAGGAAATAAGAATAATTCACCAAGCAACCAGAATAATTCCAAGGGTAAAGAATTTGCTAATAACCATGGTAATTACACCAAGAACTTTGAATGCAAAGAGCCCATAAAGTGCTGGGAGTGTAATGGCCCACACTATGCTTTAGTCTGTCCTAATTGGAAAAATACTGTCAATAATATTCATACCATACAGGAGTAGATGACTGTTGGATAATTAGCGAGGACTATGTCCAGAATCAATGCAGCCTTGGAGAATCAACAAGAATAATATCAAACTTCCATGGTGGAAGTAGAAGGTATGATAAACCAAACCCCTATAACTATTTGAATAGATCTAGGAGCTAGTCTCAGTTATGTTGCACTTAAAATGGTATAAAAATGTAAGTTACTTGTTGAAAAATTTGAAAATTCTTGGTTAGTTCTGTTAGCCACTGGTGCTAAAAGAAAGGTAACTTGTTTTGTAAAATAATGTGCAGTAGTTATGGATCATTTTGAAACTGTTGTGAAGCTTAATGTATTACCTCTTGGTTCTTATGATTTAATCATCGGTATGGATTGGTTAGAACAACATAGGGTAATTTTAAATTGTTATGATAAAACCTTTACATGTATAAACAATGATGGAAAACTAGTAGGTGTAAAAGGAATCCCTAGAAAAACAACTATAAGGAAGATTTCTGCTCAACAAATTAAGAGAGCTGTTAGGAAGGGTTGTAAAGCTGATGTAGTAACAATAACTGATGAAGAGAATCTAAATAAGAAATATAAATTAAAATTGGAGGACATAGTAGTTTTAAGAGAGTATGCTGATGTATTTCCGGAAGAAATTCCGGGACTACCTCTGAAAAGGGAATTGGATTTTACCATTGAGCTAGTACCTGGTGCAGTACCTAGCTCAAAGGCCCCTTATCAAATGAAAATTCTTGAAATTAATGAATTAAAGTCACAATTAAAAGAACTTATTGATAAAAAGTATATTCGGCCTAGTGTGTCTCCTTGGGGGGCAACCGTCATCTTTGTTAAGAAAAAGGATGAAACCATGCGACTTTACATAGATTACCGTCAGTTGAATAAGATGACCATTAAAAATCGATACCTATTGTCCCACATAGATGATCTGTTTGATCAATTACGTGGAGCCACAGTGTTTTCGAAAATAGATTTAAGGTATGGATATCATCAAGTTAGGATTAAATATGAAGACATATTTAAAACAACTTTTAGAACTCGATATGGCCATTACGAGTTTGTCGTCATGCTATTCAGACTTACTAATGCTCCAACTGTTTTTATGTGTTTGAAGAACAACGTTATGCATAAGTATCTAGATAAGTTTGTAGTCGTGTTCATCGATGATATATTAATCTATTCAAAAATTGAAGAAGAACATAAAGAACATTTAAAAATTACTTTGCAAGAGTTATGAGATCCTCAACTCTTTGCAAAGTTTAATAAATGTGATTTCTTCAAGGATAAGATTCAGTACTTAGGTCATGTGGTGACCAAGGAAGGGATTTTAGTAGATCCTGAAAAGATAAAGGCGATCGAATATTGGTCGGTTCCTAAGGATGTAACTGATGTTCGATCTTTCATGGGAATTACTGGTTACTACTGGAGGTTCATTGAAGGTTTTTCCAAAATTGCGAATCTGATAAATTCTTTGCAGAAGAAAGGAAATAAGTTTGATTGGAACCAGAAATGCGAGGAAAGTTTTAAAAAGTTAAAAACTTTATTAACCAGCGCACCTATTTTAAGAATAGCTGATCCAAATAAAGAATTTGTAGTGTGCACTGACACCTGCAATGATGGTTTAGGTGGTGTTCTAACTCAAGAGGGGCATGTTATTGCCTATGAGTCTAGAAAATTAAAAATTCATGAAAATAATTATGCAACTTATGATCTGGAATTAGCAACTGTTATGTTAGTTTTTCAACATTAATCTAGCATTATGTTAGGATCTTTACTGAGAGAATAACAAGTACAGCAATCAAACACAAGAGACAATGAACACAGTGTTTTTGATTAGGGAAACCATAAATGGAGAAAACCCCACAACTTCCTCAGAGATAGAATCAGCACAAGATGTAAAACCCTAAAATAGTAAGATGCACTCCCGACAGCAGTAGTCTTCTTCTTGTCTAGCCCCAGTGTATTTCCTTCCTCACTAATGCGCTACACTTGAGTGAGTGAGTGATGTGTATGATAAATAGAGAGGCTCACTCTCTATTTATATTCTTTCATTCACTTGAAGTGCACTCAATCATGTCGGCCTCACTTAACAATTACTTACTAGAGCCGACATCTCTAGGAGTGTCTAATAGCCCTAGTGCCCCGAAACTGTGGGGACTTTTAACAATGACCTGACATGACTTGTTTACATTATTAATCCTCCCAATCAGAACATCAGGGCATGACAACATGACTCAAATACATAATAGATACATCTTGGAATAAACATTGGGTTACAATACATAAGATATATAGAAGAATACATTCTGAAGTTACAAATACATCAACACTCCCTCTTAACTAGGAAGGTATTCTTTCGACACAATTTTCAGCACTGGTCTTCTTCTCTATATCAA
>LPNX010399155.1:462138-667153 GCA_001517045.1 Pseudotsuga menziesii
TTCAAGTCATCATCATCTTCAAGTCATCGTCATCCTTCAAGTCTGGATCATCTCTCGATCATCATGGAACATCATCACTGGATCTGGATCAACTTCACTGGACTGGATCTGGATCATTACTCTATATAGATCTAGATCTGGATCATCACTGCTGGATCTGGATCATCGTTTGATCTGGATCTCTTGGAGTCATCATAATTGGATCTGGATCATAGCTCGATCTGGATCTCACCTATCATCATGTGTGTACTATCTCATCATAGGAAGTTCTACAGAGCCAGCCTTCTTTCATGTTGGTTGTAGGCCTAGCCATTAGGTAGGTCTTCGCCCAGCACTTACATCTGACCTACTCGTCAGAAAGGCATGCCCAACACTCACATCTGATCATGTAGTAAACTATAATCACATCAGAAAGGCCCAGCACTCACATTCACCAACATGGTAGGCACATCTACTACCATCTGTGAAATGGCTTTGCATTTACATCTGACCTACTCGTCAGAAGGGCACAGTACTCACATCCATATAGGTTGGAACACATCCTGCTCATAATGATGGAAGAGTTCTACACTTCCATCCAGGCCGGAACCACATCCGCTCACAACGATGAAAGAACTATGTTCTTTTCACCCAGGATGGAACCACATCCTGCTCACAATTATGGAATATTTCCTCACTTTCATCCAGGCCGAAACCACATCCTGCTCACAATGATGGAAGAACTCTATTCTTCCACCCAGGTCAGAACCACATCTTGCTCACAATGATGAAAGACTCTCATCCAGGTGGGAACACATCCTGCTCACAATGATGAAATATTTCTGCACTTACATCTGACCTACTCATCAGAAGGGCATGCACTCACATATGACCTGGTAGGAACTGAATCCTACACCCTCGTCAGAATGGCCCCCAGTCCCAGACTGAGCTACCTGGTAATGGACTAGGTGCCTCCACTCTCTTGGAGAGTGGCAGTTGCCCTTACATCTGTCCTACTCGACATAATGGCCAACACTTACATCTGACATGGGAGGAACCTAATCCTTTAGCCATGATAGAATGGTTCAGCCCTTACATCTGACCTACTTATTAGAATGGCTCTCTCAGTCCCTGACTGAGTGTTCCTGGTAATTGACTAGGTACCTCCATTCCCAGAATGTCAATCAACACTCATATCTGACATGGAAGGAACCAAATCCTCTCACCATGACAGAATGGCTCTGCCCTTATATCTGACCTACTTGTCAGAATGGATTTGGGACTCATCACTTTCCCTTGGAGGAAACCTCGATCTGGAGAACACCAAGCTTCTCCCTGAAGTACTCAAACTTCAGTCTAGCCAATGGCTTCATTAATACATCAGCTATCTATTCCTCCATTGCAACATACTAGAGATTCATTGCTCCTCTCTGCACCATATCCCTGATATAGTGATACTTGATCTTGATATGCTTTGACTTGTCATGGAACACTGGATTCTCTGACAACTTCACGCAACTCTGGTTGTCACAATGTATACAAGTAGCATCCAATTGGAGATCAAATAAATTAGATAGTAGCTTTCGCAGCCATACTACCTCACAATTAGCTGAACAAGCTGCGACATACTCTACTCAGCTGTACTCAGTGCCACACAGGATTGCTTCCTACTAAACCAAGAGATCACACCTGATCCCATACTAAAGCAACATCCTGAAGTACTCTTCCTGTCGATGGCACTGCCTTCCCAATCTGAATCAACATAACCCTCTAGGTTAATCTTTTGATTCACATCATACTTGAGCCCATAATCAACTGTACCCTTCAGGTACCTCAGAATATGCTTTCCAGCAGTCAAGTGAACACTTCTCGGATCTGTCAAGAACTGGCTCAAGGTGTTCATAGCAAAGCAAATGTATGGTCTCATGTTCATCAGGTACATCAATGACCCAATCATCTGACGATACATCATAGCATCAACTGACTCTGGTGAAGCATCACTCAATAGCTTTAGGTTCGATGCCATAGGTGTGGTCATAATTTTGCAGTCCATCATCCCAAACCTCTTCAGGATCTCTACTGCATACTTCCCTTGTCCAAGGAAGATTCCATTTGTACTCTGCCACACCTCCATACCTAGAAAGTAATGCATCATACCCAAATCCTTCATTTCGTACTCAACAGCAAGCTTTCTCTTCATATCAGCAATCAACCCATCTGTACCTGTCACAAATAGATCATCTACATATAGTAGAAGCATCACTGGGTTGCCATCTTCAACCTTGTAGTAAAGGTTGGAATCTGCTTTATGCTTGGTAAAGCCCAAATTGGATAGAAAGCTATCAATTCTGCCGTACCATGTCCTGGGTGCCTGTTTCAAACCGTATAGGGCTTTCTTCAATATGCATACATGAGACTCTCTGTCATGTGTTTCAAAACTGAGTGGCTATTCTACATACACTTCCTCTTCCACTACACCATTCAAGAAGGCAGTCTTGACATCCATTTGGTGTATCTTCCATTTCATCACTGCAGCCAGAGCAAGTACTGATTTGATGGAAGTGTATCTGGCTACAGGTGCAAAGGTTTCTTCATAGTCTATTCCTTCTTTCTGAGAGAAACCCCGAGCTACAAATATTTCCTTATACTTTTCAATGCTACCATCTGCAGCATGCTTGATCTTGTAGATCCATTTGGAAGTTACAACTGACTTCCCAACTGGTCTTGGGACAACATCCCAAACATCATTCTACATGATCGATTGGTACTCTTCGATCATAGCATCCTTCCATTCTTTCTGTTTTGCCACTTCTTCATAATTGGAAGGTTCTTTATCAATGAAATCACATAGTAAAGCTACATACCCAGAATTGGATCTGGTCCTCTTTCTTTCTCTGTGATTCTCTTCTGGAGCCCCATATCTTTCCGCACCTTGGATAAGTTCTCATACCCAAGCAGGTTTCCTCTTATGAGGATTCTTCTCCAGAGGTGGATCTACAGGTCTTTGTGGTTCTTTGAATTCTCGATCTTCTTCTCCATTTTCTTCATTCATGGTTGTATCATGAATTTTGGGTGCTTCTGCTTCTTCAGGTTCTTTAGCAGGTCTCTTTCTGGATTTGTTGTAAGCTGTGTCTTCATCAAATGTCACATCCCTGTTGATGTCAGTCTTCTTATATCCTGGGAAATATATTCTGTAAGCCTTCAAGCTTTCAGAGTATCCCACAAATATGCCCTTCTTTCCTGAAGGATCGAATTTAGTCCTCTTCTCTTTTGGAATGTGGATTTACACAGGACAACCAAATATTCTGAGATGGCTGACTTCTGGTTTCTTTCCGAATAAGACTTCTTCAGAAGTCTTGTTCTTGAGTACTCTATGTGGAGTACGATTCTGTACATACACCGCTGTTCTAGCAGCTTCTGCCCAAAGATGCATAGGTAGATCTTGATCATGAAGCATAGCTCTTGTAGCTTCCATGATATTTCTATTCTTTCGTTCTGCAACCCCATTATGTTCTGGATTATAAGGAGTGGACAACTCCCTCTTAATCCCTGATTATTTGCATAGCTCTTTGAATTCATTCAAAGTGAATTCTCCACCATTATCTGATCGAATGGTCTTGATCTTCTTTTCAGTATGGTTCTCGATCAAGGCTTTGAATTCTTTAAACTTACTGAAAACTTCATCTTTGTTCTTCATAAAGTAAACCCATGTCTTCCTAGAAAAGTCATCAATAAAAGAAACATAATATGCATACCCACTTAGAGAGTTTGATGACATAGGACCGCATACATCGGAGTGGATTATTTCCAAGATTCCTTTTGCTTTGCTTTCACTACTTGGAAATGTCTTCTTTGTATTCTTTCCTTTCGCACATACTTTGCAGACCCCATCATGTTTTGCTTGAATTTCTGGAAGACCTTCGACAGCTTTGCTTGCAATAGGTGGTGCTCTATAATGTACATGTGCAAGTCTTCTATGCCAAAGTTCACTTGGCTCTACTATGTCATGGACCAAGGCTTGTTCTATATGGCCCTTCAATTTGTATAATCCTCCTTCTTGTTCTCCAATTACTACAGCATCATCGATAGTTTTTCCTTTTGGCCACATGATGACTTGACCATCTATGAATGCAACCCGTATTCCTTTTGCATCTAATTCTAATATGGAGAGAAGGTTCTTCTTGAGTCCTGGAACAAACAATACTTCTTTCATTGTTAGAGACTTACTAGATTCTAGATTATATGAAGATTCCCCACTACCTTTTATTGGATATTGGTAGTCATCTCCTAGTTTCACCTTGTGAGGTGATTCATGTTCTGATAGTCTTACAAAGGATTCTTTGAATCCCATCATATGTTTGGAAGCCCCACTATCTATAAGCCAATCATCACTTCCATGAGTAATGTTACCTATGAGAGATGATATCAGAACATATTCATCCTCGCTTGAAGAATCTTCACTTTCATATCTGGATCTCTTTCTGGATGGTTCATCATCCTCTGCAGCATGAGCATGATGTCTTCTTTTGTTGCTCTTCTTTACTATCTTCTGTTTGTTAGGACAATTCTTTGCAAAGTGTCCTGCTTCATCACAAGTATAGCATATGATCCTAGACATATATATTCTATTATTATCTTTGTGAGAGTGCTTACCTCTGAAGTGATGAGTTTTCTTCCTTGTTGACTTGGAGTGAGTCTTGGAGTGTACCATGAGAGCTTGGTATTCACTTCCCATATTTTCTTCTCGAGCTGCTATCTGAGCTTCTTCTTGAGAGCACTCTTCCCATAGTCTTCTGAACTTGACTAACTTCTTCCTAGCACATATTTCTTGAATGAAAGCATCCCATGACATAGGAAGGCCATTCAAAGTAGTCATCACAATCTCTGCATTTTCCACTTCTTCATCAACAAATTCTAATTGTTCCTTGATTTGAGAAACCCTTGTGAAGTATGACTGGATAGTTTCTGCATTCTGAATCTTCACATTCTTCAGTTGGTTCCTTAGGGTCATCTTCCGATTGATGTTCTTTCCTTCAAACAATTTGGTTAGGGCATCAAACATAGCTTTAGGTGTCTTGAAAGAGGACACCTGTGGGATAAGGTGATCCTTAATAGAATCAGCAATGATCCTCTTTTCCATAACCATATTCTTCTTATGTAAGGATTTTTCCTCATCTCCCTCTGGAACTGGAACCTCCTCATGAATGTAGGAGTCTAATTCATTCTCTTCCAGGACCAGGGATATCCTATACTTCCAAGCTCGGAAGTTATCATCTCCCTCAATATTTTCATCAAGCTTGGTATGATGAGACATCTTAAATGAGAACCTCAAATGGAATTACAAAAGATTTTAGATCTTACCAGGTTCAAGATGTCGGATCTGAAACTTGAGCTGAAATCCTGCAGAGCTGGTTCAGGAGCGAATTAAGGTTTTGCTTTTCTGAAGTTCTGTCCACCCAAATGCCTCGAAATTTGTTCGTAACTTTGATTTTGGGGAGGAGATCAATCCAGGCTTGGGCTCACTGAAAAATTCCTCTTCTGTAAAAAGCCCTAATTTCCGACCATAGTGACAGGTCCAAAACTGAAAAACCTTAGAATTGGATTCTGTTTCGATAGAAAGATGCGCCCTAAGGAGGAGAGTTGTTCCACCTTACTTTTGCTGAAAATCTATGGAGGGGGGTCCACAAAATAGGAAGCCCTATTTCTCGCGGCTGCACAGTGTCTTCTTCTTAGGTTAGCTCTGATACCATGTTAGTTTTTCAACATTAAGCTAGCATTATGTTAGGATCTTTACTGAGAGAATAACAAGTACAAAAATCAAACACAAGAGACAATGAACACAGTGTTTTTGATCAGGGAAACCATAAATGGAGAAAACCCCACAACTTCCTCAGAGATAGAATCAGCACAAGATGTAAAACCCTAAAACAATAAGATGCACTCCCGATAGAAGTAGACTTCTTCTTGTCTAGCCCCAGTGTATTTCCTTCCTCACTAATGCGCTACACTTGAGTGAGTGAGTGATGTGTATGATAAATAGAGAGGCTCACTCTCTATTTATATTCTTTCATTCACTTGAAGTGCACTCAATCATGTCGGCCTCACTTAACAATTACTTACTAGAGTCGACATATCTAGGTGTGTCTAATAACCCTAGTGCCCCGAAACTGTGGGGACTTTTAACAATGACCTGACATGACTTGTTTACATTATTAATCCTCCCAATCGAAACATTGGGGCATGACAACATGACTCAAATACATAATATATACATCCCGGAATAAACATCGGGTTAAAATACATAAGATATATAGAAGAATACATTCCGAAGTTACAAATACATCAACATGTTATACATGCTCTAAAGATGCGGCGACATCACCTAATTGGCAGAAAATTTATTTTAATGACTAGTAATAAAAGATTAAAGTATCTGTTAGATCAGCCTAATCTAAATGCCAGATAAGCTAGGTGGCTAGCTTTTCTAAGTGAGTGTGATTTCGAAATTCAGCACATTAAAGTTAAAGAAAATAAAGTTGCTGATGCATTAAGTAGGAATGCAAGGCTAAATTTTGCAGCAATTATCAGCACTTATATGATAGATTTGGATAAATATCTTAAAACAGTAATAGAACAAGATGAAATTTACCAAACTTTACAAGCTAAAACTAAAGAAAATTCAACAGAAGGCTTAAGTAAAGGGTATAGTTTGAATGCAAAAGAATTTTTACTGTATAAAGACACAATGCATGTACCTAACATACCTAAAGTTAATTTGTTAATTTTGGATGAAATCCATAAAACTCCATACTCAGGTCATCCAGGCTACCAAAAGACTATAGCTATGTTAAGAAAAGAATAGTTTTGGCCAAATAAGAAGACTGAATTAGTAGAATATATTGCTAGGTGTTTTGAATGTCAGCAGGTGAAAACTGAACATCAACACCCAGCTGAATTGATTAAGCCATTACCCATTCCTAGCTGGAAATGGGAGACAATTAGTCTCGATTTTGCTACTGGACTGCCTAGAAATAAGAATGGAAATGATTCTATCATGGTAGTAGTCGATAATTTAAGTAAAGTATCTCACTTTATACCTGTTAAAACTACATATAAAGCTGCAAACATAGTTGATATCTTTCTAAAACAGATTTTCTGACTGAATGGAATACCGAAAGTCATAATCTCAAATAGAGATCCTAAATTTACAGGTAACTTTTGGAAATCTCTGTTTAAAGGATTAAACACTACATTAAAATTTAGTACTTCGTTCCATCCTCAAATAGATGGACAAACTGAAAGAGTAAACCAAGTACTGGAAGATTTATTAAGAATGTATGTGAAAGACCAGCCAGGTAAATGGGAGGATTATTTGCATCTGGTAGAATTTGCTTATAATAATAATTTTCAGGCATCATCCAGATTTAGTCCTTTCGAAATTTTGTATGGAAGGAAATGTAATACTCCTATCTCTTGGAGCAATCTGGTGAATAGATTATTATTAGGTCCTGAACTATTAAAGAAAATGGAAGAAATTGTAAAACAGGTGCAAGGTAATCTAAAAGTTGCGCAGGATCGACAGAAAAGTCAAGCAGACCTTAAAAGAACTCCAAAAGAGTTTCATGTAGGTGAACATGTGTTCATCAAGGTGAATCCCAAAAAGAACTCTCTGAGATTGGGGAGTTGTGCAAAACTAGCACCTCAATACTGTGGTCCATTTGAAATACTGTCCAGGATTGGACAATCAAGCTACTTTATTACATTTAGCTAAATAAAGAAATAAACTACAAACACTTAGTTTTATTTACTAATCATATCAACTAAACTAAGTCTAACAAATACTATAAACCAAGTAGGGTGATATTAAAATATTTAAATTATAAAGAACAAACTAAGTTACAGAGTCTATGTTTATATTTTCAAAGAACTCTGAGTAAACCCTATCTGTCATTTATTAAATAAAAACAATAAGAATATGATAATAACTAACATATAAATAAATTTCTATTTATGAAAAGAACTTTTTTTAATTTTACAAATAGGTTATACCTGTGAAAGTAAACTACAGGGTCGAAACCCTAAACTATTATTTTTACAAATGTTGAAACATTTAAGCTATAATCCAATTACTTGGATTATTTTATTAATAAACATTTAAACTAATATAAACTATTTATAGTCCATTGAGGACAAATGAAAAGACAAATGTAATCTTACAACTGGAAATTTTCACAACACACCTGTAACACTAATTAAAACAAATTTAACAAGTAACAGAACCTATTAAAAATAAATTGAAATATTTAGTTAAACAAGGGTTTCATTCAGGAAAACCATAGCTCGTATTCCTAAGCCAACAAATAAATATTAAAAATTATTCTATGACTGAGTTACAGTCTTAAAATAAAAATCATATTATATACACAAGATAAAATAAACCGTAAAAATTCTTTATTCACAGTCGAATAGGGTAAAATCCTAAGTTACACAGAGTCACAAAATCGTATTACTGTAAATCGAGTCCGAGCTCGAAAGAATTATTTTTAAAAGCCATTGTATTGCATTGACAGGCCGTAAGGCTATAAATCTAAACAAAATAAAACACCCAGCTCACGGCCGGGACTACCCATCAACGAAGCGAGGGTTTGAAAACATAATAGAGCCCAATAAATTTTAAAAATAAACTACATAGCTAAAAGTGAAGGTGGACAAGCTTCCAAGCTCAGGGTTACACCATCGACAACCCTGCTACAAGCAGGGAAAGAACCCAAACATTGACCACAGGGCTTACCAGATTGAAGCCATGGCCTTTGAAGATAACCAACATCATCTTCTTCTCATAGTTTGCAAGTGGAGTCTCGAGTTCCTGCAAAGTGAGCACAGTACTGCGTTAAATTTGAAACTCTTTCTATAAAAATAAACTAACTGTAACTCAATCTTTACTGTTAGCTTTCTATTCTGGTTTAAAACTAAAATATTTACCTTAATAAGAGTATCGAACAGTCTAGCGACGGGACTGTCACCAATGACATTGTGCATATAAAAATCCCAAACCCTACTACGTAGATGGAGCACCACCAACGGAGGTGAATCTTATCTTTTCACCATGGTTACAGGCCATGGGGAAGGCAAAACAAAGTTTAAGATAGACTGCGAATAAGTGCAAATAATCAGTGGGCTCTAGCTTGGTAAAACCACAAGTGACGAAGGCTAGCAACAAGACCAAGCTAAAAAAAAAAACTACTGCATGATAAACTTAGGCGTTGGGGCAAATGAAACAAGAATAACACTCATGACCGCCATAAAAACCTTGCAGAGCAGCCCGAAGGCCAACGTGAACTATGGAGGGAGAATAACAAGGCGTTAGGGTTGTAAGAGTTATATATTTCCAACATACGAACAGGAGGTGACCACGTGCCCTCAAGAAAATCAAACCATGTGTGGGTTGATTCTATAGTTCACCTGTATTCCAATAATTCCAATTATTTAAAACAATTATTTCAATCAAAATGATGTTTGAACTATAATGTATGCCTTAAATTATCACATCATAAATCATTTGTAAGTTTATCATAATGTTTGTTAGCCCAACTTTGGGCGTTGGGTAACACAACATTATATTAACGTTGACCTAATGAAAAGTGATAATCACTCAATCATTGGTTAACCCTAAAAAAAATCATGCTTAGAACCTTTCAAACGATAAGTAGATTTATATGCTTATATGCATTATTGAATATGCATGTTTATAACCCTTTAAAACCAACCATTCAAATGGTAATGAATTATAAAGTTGGGTAGTATAGTAAAAGAATATATTCATGAATTTCTTTTACAAGTTCAACTTTGGTTTAGACTTGCATAGACACCAGTTATTTCTCAACTTATCAATTGCTAGTAATTTACCATGATTATTTATTTGGTAAAATAGTTTTATGATTATGCAAGATAACTTGTACTTAGCATAGGATAAAAATTTGTTCATAGTAGAAAGATCTACTTTAAAAGCTGTTATAGACAGTAACTTAATGTAAGAAAGGTGTTATAGTAATAATAAGAATTACAATGGAATAATCCTACTCAAGTCCATAATCATTAGAACAACATGGATTGACTTAGATTTAAGAAGTAAAGGTAAACAATATTCCATGTGAAACGATGTAGTTGATTTTACACTAATCACACTTTTAATATCAAAAAGTTTTTATAGGCAATAAGTTTCCCTATAGAATGTAAATATTGATCAGCTTGGTACTCAAGTAATTAATACGATAATGTATATGATACAGTACTACATGCAGTACGACATTGATGAAGAAGCTAATAACTTGATAATGAGCAATTGATTTGTACATATAAGTAATAGGTTGATACTTACCATAACTAGTAAGTTAAAAATGAAATCAAATTTTATATTCTAATGAGAATATTACTCTCAGTATTGATAGAAGCTATTCCATGTATAAAAACCAATAGAACAATAAGTATAACATTTGCAAGGTAAGCATGATAAAATAGAACTTAATATGCGACAAAGAATACGAGCTTAGAGTCGCAGTAAGTATCATTGGTGTCGCTAAGTTTGATGAAGAAAGGAACTCTTTTATTTGAACTTTGCTTACAAGAAAAATTGGAGAAAACAAACTACTTTACCTCATTGAAGTTTCTTGGAATTTATTAGGTTATCTACTAAGCATATTAATTGCAATTAGAAACACTTGATACTTTATGAATTTAAAACGTCTACTTGTTCGATCATACCTGTAAAACCTGTAAGAACCGGTAATCTTTTTGTGTTAACATAAATGCTAAGTAAGCCCAGGATTCAAGGTTAGATTCCACCTACTTGCCATAAAGAAGACTCATCAGTAAACCGAAAGAAAACAATATGCAAGCAAATCTTTTCATGCTACAAAAAGGAAACTATTTTAGTTAACGTAATTTAAAAATGTGTAATACTAATCGTTGGACTATTTCATTTTCTGCTAACCATTAGTTGTTAGTAAACTGTATATTTAGCATTTTATGTTATCTCAAAATTTTAAATTTTTGTAAAAAATTGGGGTTTTGACACAAACTATCTTAGAGTATGATTTATAAGTAGCAGAGAATGATTACAACACAATAGCAGATTGCTTTCGCCGAGAGCACCAGAGAGTGGAGATCGAATGGAACACTGTATCTAAATTGCTAAGTGCATAGCACTTTAATAACAAGTCAAATTAGGTTTTACAACAAAAATAGAATGGTTGCATGTAGCAACAACTTGTTAACACTTATAACACTGATCCATCTTTAATCATGCACCCCATACTGATCTGGCATCAAGCTAGAACTCCATAATTATCTTCCACATGAAGATATGCACCTTCCATTAATTAACTAACTCTAACTGAGAAGTTAACTGAGTTGAATGTAACTGAGTAGAACTAAATGTAACTGAACAAAACTAAATGTAACTGAAAAGAACTAGTGCATCTCCATCAGTCTCTATTTCCAATAACCATTTGCATAAATTAAGGAGTTGAACCCTTAATTAACTAAACTTGTTTACCATAACTACAATTCAAATTCTCTCTCTATCTCTATGCTTATATTAAATATCTGTGCACGGTCCATGTGTGTTTTCATTAATTAATAATATCATACTCATAAGATCATTTTCGAACCTATGATCATATGTATTTCCCCAGGTCATATAGTCATATGCTAAAGTAAATCACTCTAGGGGTAGCTAATCCCTAAAGGAGACTTGTAGCACCTATTGATCATGGCTATCCATACATCACATAGTATATCTACTTTACATAGTAAAGTACACCACCTCACAACATGAGGATATTCGTAGGACTACACAAGCCTAATGTCCACGTCAATCATATGAGGATATTCATATGGATACACAAGCTTACTGTCCACCTCAATCATATGAGGATATTCATAGGGATACACAAGCCTACTGTCCACCTCAATAATATGAGGATATTCGTAGGGCTACAAAAGCCTACTGTCCACCTCAATCATATGAGGATATTCATAGGACTACAAAATCCTACTGTCTTGATATTACTCACAAGACTTTACAACATCACCACTTCAATCATATGAGCATATTCATAGGACTACACAAGCCTATTGTATTGATATTAAAATACTGGAGAATGACTCCCGATGTTGTAATATCAACACTCCCTCTCAGCGAGGGAGACATTCTCTTCCATACCAAGCTTATCTTAGAAGTGTTTAAACTTTGTCACAAATAGAGGCTTGTCACAATTTTGCAATCTTCTCATTAGTACCTATGTATTGGAAATCATGACCATGACTTCAATGAAGTAAAACTTCATCTTGAATGTGTTTTATCATAAAACACATATAGGGTTTCGATAAAGCTTGACTACTAACATCTAATGACCATAGGCTCAAGTCTTTCACCCTAGTAGGTAGAATCCCAAGCTACACTACTCCTTAGTATGTAGTACTATCCACAAAAAACATTTTGCTTTTGTAGTACTCTCATACATACATCTTTCTTCTATAGTACTAGCTGCAGTACACTTAGCTTTTGTAGTACCATCCTCAAATTACATTGCTTATCTCAGGATAAAACAATAGATGGATAGCACAATCAAATAATAGGCCTTCCATGTATCAAATACAATCAAGAGCCTATTCTAATGTACCTCAAAGTTACTCAAACATATGCTTAGTAGTAAGCATAAAATACAATAGATATGCTCAAAGACCAACCAATTATTTACACAAAGTAGCATCATCTGGATCCAATCCAGAATAAAGTTTCTCTAAACTAGAAACCATGGATTTTTAAATCCATCACATACAACATTATACAACAAATTTGTAATAACATGCAGAAAGAAAAAATTCTATTTTCTTTCACTCTTCAACATTTGTTGATTTCTTGAATCTTCTGTTATTTGGAGAAGTTATTTGTGAGCTTGTCATTCTCTGTGATGTTCTTCAAGTCATGATCACTTTCTAAGTGATCCTTCTCTTTATATTTGCAACACCCCAACTACCTCTCCGAGAGGTTTTAACTGTTCTTTAACAATCCATACTGTAAATAGTCTCTGATACTTTTGACCATGTCTCTTCTCATGTGGATTCTCTCCACAAGTTATCACAGCCCTTGGCTGCCTAAATCATGTACAATGACTAACTGGTGGGGAATTTATCTATTTTCACCTATGAAGACACATCATTACTCCCTCTTCAACTAGAGGAGTTATTATGTACTATACCAATCTTGTCCCGGACATAAGATTAATAAGAATGTTGGCAATGCTTCTCATCTATGGATATGTACCATGTCTCAAATATAACTGACTAGAACCCTCAAAATATTTACTTCTTTTCAACATGCTCTATATAGAGAAACACATGTGATCTTCCTCGATCATTATATTAGTTAGATTTCATATATATTTAAAACTCTATTTCACTGATCAAGATATATATGAGTCCACATACACTTGTACCAAGTAGGCACCACAACACATGCTTTGTACATGTCTATGTACAAAGTGTGAAGCACATAACAGATCTTGGGACTTGTGACTAACCAAATACATCTCAACTAACTTGAGACCCTCCAAATATTAAATAAGAATTATGAAATTTCATATTTACCTTCATATGTGTGGCCATGGATTTGTAGTCCATCATCTTGAAACTCTTCAAGCTCTTTAACTGCACATTTTTCCTTAACTAAGGAAAATATTTATTGGTGATTGCCACACCACTAATCATAAGAATCATAACAATATTATTGAATACAAATCTCAGCTTCCTTTTGAATATGAGCATCAAGCATATCTCCTTTTTTACAGGAGGTACATCAACCAGTAACACTGGTTCTTCAGAAGCTAGTGAGACTAGCAACTCCCTCTCACAATGTAAATGTGAGAATAATAATATGGGTCCTCCATCATGGAAACTTATGCTCATCTATATATGAACCTATTTATTTAACACATGAATCTATGTAATATATAATATCTTCAGGAGTCTTCACATCTATCAGAATATAATTAAGCCATTTATTTTGTCTACTTCCCAAGAGACAAAGAAACCTCCCAAATTGTTCTCTTTCAGTCTCAACGATCGAAATGACTCCACATTCATGTCCTTATTTACTTGTAGGTAAGGGAATATTAATTTTCCCTACAAGACAAATTATTCTCATGGTTAGAACCATTTCATACTCATGAATTTTATTCACATGAAATACTTTCAACATATTGATAAAGATTTACTTAGTTATGTACATATATTGATCAATCGATTTATCATAACCCATTATAATATTATGTAATAATATGCAACCCTATATCATTCCAAAAATTCATTTTATGAAAGAAATATACAACCCCATGTTCATATCTCATGAGGTAAGCATGAAGCCCTCTATCTAGCTAATCATGTAGTCTTATGTTCACAGCTTGTGAAACAATCATGCTGCCCTAAATCTCATGTCTTATGAATGATGTTTTCAACCTTATATCAGTCCTACATAATTCTTATATCAGTATTATATCATCTAGCAAAATTTGGACTCATGAGATTGATAAAATTCCAATAAAGATAGGAACACCAATGAATAAGCTAAACACAATTCCAAATCCAGGAATACAGATTGTAATAAAACAGAATTTGATTTTATAAAAGCCTATGATAATTAAGTAATCATGCATCCCAAAATTCATCAATCATGTCCAACTTTCATATCTCATGAATCAATCATGTAACTCTATATTTATGAAACACGCATGCAACTCTAGATTCATATCGTTATGAAACAATCATGCATCCTTTATATTCATAAGCATGCATTCTCTATATTCATATTTTATAAAATAATCATGCATGCTCTATATTTATATCTTATGAACAATCATGCATCCTCTATATGATGGTAATGAAAACATTCAAAAGCATATAGATCTAAATAGCATATAATAAAAAAATGGATACTTATCTTTTTATTGTTTTGCATGCTCCCTCTTGATCTATGCTTCCTTGTGGAGATTACTGTAATCCCTCTGTCTTGGTCTCTTTGCAAATTTGAGTGCATGCAGGAGGTAGCAAATTTCTTCATGGCGAAATTGGATCTCATGCACCCTGAAGCGAATGTTCATCTTCCAAATAAAAAATTCTTCCAACGATCATCATCTTCTTTGGATGAGATCTCAACTCTATGAGTGTTATCAGGAATTCTCAATCAGTGTGGACACTGCTTGTCCTCTGCAATGTAAATCACAAATACAGAACAAAAAGACACAACAACATATCATTTCCTTAAACAATCAAATAAACTAACATGAAATACAATATACCTCAACCTTGCATCTCTTTGTATTTTCTCCAAAATTCCTTTCAATGCTTCAGTACTTGCAAAGGCAGATCAAAAGACAAGCAAACAAGATGATAGCATCATGATATATTGATTATTCATATCAGTGATCAAGGAATATGATAATATCTAATTAAAATCAATACATCAAATATAGGAAAGGGGAATGTCTATGTATTAATTATGAAAGAGAAATAAGTACAACCAAAAATAATTGATGTCGATGGCTTCAATATATACAAACATGTCTACAATATTCTATAGCTATGAATATCTCTCCAACCATAATCCTACTCTACTTTTCCTCTATTTCAGACTTCAAACTAACAACATAAGGGTGTTTTTTTCTGGCCTCCCCCACTCTCATCATGAAGGCTTCATTTATAGGCCAAGAGATGAATTTGAAAATGGATAAGATATGATCCCAACAGGTGAGGGAGGTGAATGCCACCTATCCCAAGAATGTAGGAACTAACTCCATGGAGGCTTCCGCATGGAAGCTTCCAGAAACTTCTTTTTTTCTCATTTTTTGACCATCGACACTCCTAGTAGAAATGACAAAGGCACCGAACTAGGGTTTTTGTCAAAGAAAGAGGGAAACGATGCTTATGGGTCCACTATGATAGGTGTCATCGGTGCTCTGTGTAAAAATCATAAAGGTGTCATCCCTTCTAGGTATGGAAAAAAGGTGACCAAGGTAACTCGAGCTAGGATTTCTGGGATATTGAAGGACAATGTGAAATTCTCATGAAGGATGATAAGAAATGTGAGATTTCTAGGTGCAACAGAATGTCCCCCAAAGCATCAAGCTAGAAGGGAGTGATAGGTGAAATAGTTTTCAATTTTTCCATCTGATACAGAGGCAAAGAGAGATGAAGTCATACAGGACCCATAACTGACTTTATCCAAACCAATCATAGTTGCAGACCAATACACTGCAGATCTATGATGATGACCATGCCATGGCTACCAATGATACACTGTAGTTCCATGAATAACTACTATAGGAGGTAGGACATAACTATGGAACATACAAAGTAGATCCATGTCTCTTAACCTCAGACACAGAACACAGCCACCAAACATACAATGTGGATCCGTTTCATGACTCTAAATGATCTCCAAACACAACCTGAGCATAGGAAATGATGATGGTAAAGCCTAACCACTTAGGGTATTCATTCCAATCCCCAACTGATACAATTTTCACCATGTGAATAGATGTGTTGACATCGAACATGGAAAAAACCACTTGATTACCAGTTGTTAATCTCAACTGTTAACAAGTGTGAGGGAAATCACCATTGATGTTAATGATCCCCAAGGCATCTTAGTACATTCCTTCAAGTGCGAATAAATTTTTTGAGTTCGAACACTTGACATAATTTTCCAATCAGAGGTCATTGATGAAAACGTACTGTTGAAAATGAGAAAACCTTCCATTGAGGCATGCAAGCTTCAAGGTACTTTTTAGGTTTCTAGGTCTAACTCTTGGATAATGATTTGAAGTCGACAGAATTAGACTTGTCACAGGAGGGCCATGATGATTCCCACATCAATGACATGAAACTAGGAACAAAATTTGAGTTGAAGTAATGGAACTAACTCAGACATGGCTGACTCTTAAGGACAAGTAAAGTTACTTATGAGTTATTTTTCTGTGAGAGACATCCTTTGAATAATTTTGATGACACGACACATGAATTGTAAGCATTGACTTGAACGAGAATAGAACCAGGTGTAATGCAATGAATATGAAAAGAATTCTTTGAATTGACTCAAAGGAGTCAGGTGACTCACAAAAGTTGATCGACTCAAAGACAAGCTGAAAACCCAACTGTTCAGATATGAAAATGCAAACAGGTGCCATGTTCAAAGGTGGATTGTATATTACTTCCATAAAAACAAATGAAAACCATTCCCCTTTCCTTTAATTTGCCCGCTTCGAAAGGTGAGTGCCTCTTTTTCATTTTTACACGTCCAAAGAGGGTAACAAACACTTGTTAAAGCTCATAAAATGACTAGTCCATTCTGATATTTTTCACAAACCTGAGAAAGGAGGGGTTTCTTCCCAAATAGGTTCTTTCATTGTTTGGTTTTACGAGTCCGATGAAAGCAAACTCATTTTTTCATTTCATGTTTAGAGAGTCTGAAATGACTAAGAAGACTCCAAAAGGTCCTTTATCATAAATAAGGCTAGTCAGTCCAAAAAAGAGAGAACCTACCCCTGACTAGTTGACCATTCTGATTCTTTTACAAGCGTGAACATAACAAGTTCGCTTGGAAATCTTTTTGTGTTTTGAGGAGATTGAAAAGATCTTAAATGTAACTCCCTAACTAGGTTCCTTTTCATAATCCACTTTTAACGAGTATGAAAAAGCGAAAAAGTAGACTCGACACCTTTCTACTGGTATTTTAACGAGCATGTAAAAAGTGTATAACGACGCTCGGTACTTTTTCATTTTTTCTCTAAGCTCGAAAAAGACCAAAATAGCTTACATTGTAGCCAAAACCCAATGTTAACCTGAAAAAACTCAAAAAACACCATTAAAAGCCATTTTACCAAAACTATATAAAGTAAAAAGAAAAACCCACTTTTAACGAAATAATTTGGATTTCAAAATAAATAAATTATAATGAATTTTTTAAAACTCCAAATATTCTATAAATAGAAAGAGTAGGTAAGAATTATTTACCATTTTTTTTTACCATTTGAGAGTTTTGGTGGTTGGATTGATAGCAAGAGTTTACACCGGTGTTTTTGCAAGGGTCCCTCACTAATTGTTCCTTTATTCTTCGCAGAAAAGGTAAGTGTTTTGATCTTTTCCTTTTCATGCTAAAAAAATGTCATTTTATTTCTTCTTCCATTGTTTAATTCATGTTCCTAAAATGATTTTTAGTTTTTTTAAAGCCAAGAATTAAGATAAATTGTTAATAGGAAATCAACCATCTCGAAAGAGGTTTTTATTGGTTTAGAAAGCCAAAAAAATTTTAACCGTAGGGTTCTTAGTTGTTGGCCAGAGCATGTGATGACGCTCTGTCAAGATGGGACAAATGCACCATAATCGTTCTGTCCACAACTGACAGGCGGTCAGTGCTCTGTGAGCCACAGACAATAGCGTTGTTGGTGCTTTGTGGGAAAAGGGTAGCAGTGCCTTTGCTCCCTTATGAAAAATAAAAAACCCTAATCCATCAAAAACTAATTTTTAATTCTTTTTCTTGCTTCAAAATTTGTCATTTTTAAATGCTTTCCTCCGTTCAGCCATGATGTGTTTCCTAATTAAAAAATCCATGTGTTACAAGTGCATCATGGCGATTTGGAAGGAAAGAGAACATGAAGTTTTGGACAACCATGCTGCTAATGATCCAACCACTATTGAGGCTCTACGGAACTGTGGGCTTCTAAAATACTTTTGAGCACCCGGTACGAAAGAACATATCCGATTATTAGAGTATATTATAGGGATGTGGGATCCCGACCAGGAGAATTTTGTGGTGGGAGTCCATATCCTACCCATAGAGGTTGAGGATATCTATTTTCTGACCAAATTATCTATGAGGGGAAGCCCAACAGTTCTATCCAAGGCACAAGGAGGAGAGACCTCCTTGGATGATATTATTGACCAGCATTGTGCACTAGGTACAGACTCTCAATCTGGGAAGCTACGGATCAAGTCCATAGTAAATCTCCCTTTGAGGACAATGGTGTACACTATTAGCAAGGTGGTAGGAACTAGGTCTTCCCACCTTACCACTAGATCACATATGCTATATTCTTTGCAGTGTATGGAACCCACTGTCTTCAATTGGTGTGAAAGCATGTTGGTATGTCTAAAGAAATAGTTAAACAAATGCAAGAGAGGAACACTGAAGTAATTTGGATACAGAGCAGTGATAGTGTCTTTTATCTTACAACGAGTGCCTCATCTGAGACCACAGGTGACTATTACCAGGATTGAGCCTGAGGATCCCAGGATGGTTGCATGGGTTACAACAATGCCTCACCTTGGTGGTGGAGTTCCCAAAGTCAATTATGGGGCTGGCTTCTTTTGCTGGTTGAGAAACCAGTTACTCATGGTGGAGAACTATGCCTATGAGGGGGAAGACTTCCATAATGACTCAGAGCTTGTCTTACCCGAGGGAGAAGTATGGGATGACCGAGGTAAGAAAAGACATTATCCACTTGTGTTTTTTAGTTTTTATATTTTATTTCATTTTTATTTTGTAGTACTGAGATGAGTGAAAATGTTTTCCTATAGACATTGGATCTGTACGTCCAGTACAGATGTCACCTATTGCTAGGTGAGTCGGTACTAGAGACATGATGGTATATCGCTTCGAAGCTGATGAAGATATCAAATATCTTGAGGAGAACCTAGAACGTTTGACCGTGGGTATCCTTGATATGAATACTAATGAGCTACCAAGGAATTATCAATGCCATACTACAGGTGTTATGGACGGATTTCTAGGCTACTCCGCAGAGTAGCCCAAGCCGTCACGCTACCATGAGAATCATGAGGATTAGTCTACTTTGACCGTCACTTTTTTGTATATCTACTACTGAAAGCTTCGAAGCTTCATATTTTTCCTTGTGTATATGTGTATTTCGACTTTTCACAGTCCTGAATTTTGAGGGAACTGAAAGCTAGAGATGCTTTAGCCCAATTTTGTATCTCGGTACTACAGTTTTTATATATGATAAAATTTTATATTTACAGTTGTGTGTGCAACAAATGTGATGTGTGAAATGATTATCTACTTATGCATTTACATGTATGCTATCTATATTTCAAATGGACTTTTTATGTATAAGCAATATGCCAATCTAAGACATAATTATCTAGGGAATTTGCCACAGCATTTAAATGTCTTGGAATGTGTTGATATGTAACTTGCTCAAAAGACCTCTCTAACAACCTAACTCTTCGAAATGTATGAAGAAGCAGGGGATTTCAGATGGTGTATATTCGATTAAGCTGTTGAACAACTAGTTTAGAGTCTAGGTAAACCCTAATTTCCCTTACATAAATAGCTAGGGCTTCCATCAACAATCCAATCACGGCTTGGTATTCCACCAAATTGTTGGTGGAGGGACCTAAAAGAACACCCCCTGAACTCACCAGCTCACTTGTAGGAGAGTACAGAATCCAAGATGCTGATGCAAGGTTAAGTGTATATCGATTAGCACCATCAGCAAAACTAGTGAAAGAAGTCATCTATCCATAAAAAAAAATACATACATAAGTAGAGTTTTCTGAAAAACACATTTTAAATCACACAAAAGACATGCCTCTCAAATCTAAGAGACACAACAAACTATAAACAATATTTACAAAGACCCTATGGTAGATGACCTAGGCATAGTATCTTTTAAGGTAGATCCCATTTCGGGGCTCTCCCAAAGGTATACCATTGTAATCAACCAACTCATATGCCCCTTTCTATAAAACACGATTGACAATATAAGGCCCGTGCCACATAGAATCAAATTTTCCTTCCCCCAACTTGTCATGATTTTGGTCATATGTCAAGACAAGGTCTCCTTCTTTGAAGGAACGGGGTTGGATAGTCCTGTCATATTGAACTTTGATTCTTCGTTTATGTGCCTCATTAGCTAAGGCAGCATTGCATCAAGTTTCATCATGTTTTTTTAATACAGGAATCTTTCTTTGTCTATAGTAGTGTTGGGTAATAGTTCCACATCAAGTTTTAAAGAATGGATCTCACACTCTATCGGGAGAGTTGCTTCCAGCTCGTATACTAATTGGAAAGGTGTAAAACTGATGTAAGTTTTGACAGTAGTCATATAGGCCCAGAGTGTAGAGAAAAGCTGCAAATGCCAGTTTGACTTGGCTTTCCCTACCATCTGCTGAAGAATTGTTTTTAATACTTTTTTTATAGCCTCAACTTGGCCATTGGCCTGAGGATAGTAAGGTGTAGAGTTATCATGACAAAACCGTAATATTACACTGAGCTCTGCCATCATTTTCTTTTGAAAATGTAATCCATGATCGGTCACGATGGCCCTAGGAATCCCGAATCTAGCAATGATATGGTTGAATAAGAATAGTGCATCAGTATTTCCATCTTTGGCATATGTGGGCATAGCCTCAACCCATTTTGTAAAATAGTCCACAACCACAATAATGTAGCCATGCTCCCTAGCAGATTTGCCAGTTTTGTTATCAAAAATTCTCAATCAATGCAGACAGTACGTGTTCCTCTGTAATGTAAATCACAAATGAAAAACAAAAAGACACGCCAACATATCCTTCCCTTAAACAATTAAATTAACTAACATGAAATACAATATACCTCAACCTTGGATGTCTTTGTATTTTCTCCAAAATTCCTTTCAATGGTTCAGTACCTACAGGGTAGATCAAAAGACAAGCAAACAAGATGTGAGCATTATGATAGATTTATTATTCATATCAATGATCAAGGAATATGATAATATATAATTAAAATCAATACATCAAATATAGGAAAGAGGAACGTCTTTGTATTAATTATGAAAGAGAAAGAAGTACAACAAAAAATCCTTGATGTCGATGGCTTCAATCTCTACAAGAATTTCTACAATCTTCTATAGCTATGAATATCTCTCCAACCATAAGCCTACTCTACTTTGCCTCTGTTTCAGACTTCAAACTAACACCATAAGGCTGCTTTTTTCTGGCCTCCCCCACTCTCATCATGAAGGCTTCATTTATAGGCCTAGAATGTAAGAGATGACTTGGAAAATGGATAATATATGATCCCAATAGCTGAGGGAGGTGAATGCCACCTCTCCCAATCATGTAGGAACTAACTCCATAGAGGCTTCCACATGGAAGATTCCAGAAACTTATTTTTTCTCATTTTTTGACCATCGACGCTCCTAACAAAAATGACAAAGGCACCGACCTAGGGTTTTTGTCAAAGAAAGAGGGAAATGATGCTTATGGGTCCACTATGATAGGCACCACCGGTGCTCTATGTAAAAAACATAAAGGCATCGTCCCTTCTAGGTATGGAAAAAGGATGACCAAGGTGACTCAACCCAGGATTTCTGGGAGGTTGAAGGACAATCTGAAATTCTCATGAAGGCTGATAAGCAATGTGATATTTCTAGGTGCAACAATGAGGCTCTCATTATACACAAGATACAATGATTAATGATAATACCCAACTTACATCTCTTGGGGTTGTTCCATCAATTGGCTCACTTTGGGAAAACAACCATAACATGAATTCAGAGAATTTCATATTTGAAAACCTGATCGTTTCTCCCAAAAAGTTGTGGATTTTTGAAATAGTGTAGAAAGTAAGATAAATTGGCAAATTTTGGAAGTGGGTTTTCAACCATTTTGTCTGATTCCTCATGGATTGATCAAAACATCTCCACGAAATTTGTCTCCTAAAAAGGGACAGAAATGGTGGATATTGACTTTCTCTTTAATTCTCCCTGCATAAAGAGTCCTCACTCACCGAGGTCAAGTAAACATATAGATCATTCTCCTTAAGAATGATTCACACTCTTTCCTTCAATTTGGAAGTATCTTCAAATTGGTCTTCCGGTTGGATGGAGATCGATGCCATGGCTCCAAGCTCTTTGCTCAATACTTTGGCAAGATCACATAGGATTTAGTTGCTGCAAAAACTAAGCTCTTGCATGCCCTTTCTCTGATACCATGTTAGTGATTGAGAAAAATATGAAGAAACTTGAACTTTAAAACTTTAATCCATAATAACAGTGCACATAAATCTCATAAATAGTCCAAAGACATAAATCAAACCATAGAACATAGGATATACCCTAGGAAAACCCTTTATTGATTTAGAGGATAAAAAACCAGCAAACAATCTTAGAGTATGATTGATAAGTAGTAGAGAATGATTACAACACAATAGCATATTGCTTTCACCGAGAGCACCAGAGAGTGGATATTGAATGGAACACCGTATCTAACTTTCCAAGTGCGTAGCACTTTAATAACAAGTCAAATTAGGTTTTACAACTAAAATAGAATGGTTTCATGTAGCAACAACTTGTTAACACTTAGAACACTGATCCATCTTTAATCATGCACCCCATACTGATCTGGTGTCAATATGGCATTTCATAATTAACTTCCACATGAAGATATGCGCCTTCCATTAATTAACTAACTCTAACTGAGTTGAACTAAATGTAACTGAGTTGAACTGAATGTAACTGAACAGAAATGAATGTAACTGAGAAGAACTAAATGTAACTGAGCAGAAATGAATGTAACTAAGAAGAACTAAATGTAACTAAACAAAACTAGTGCATCTACATCAGTGTTTATTTCCAATAACCATTTGCATAAATTAAGGAGTTGAACCCTTAATTAACTGAACTTGTTTACCATAACTGCAATTCAAATTCTCTCTCTATCTCCATGCTAATATTAAATATCTCTGCATGGTCCATGTGTGTTTTCATTAATTAATCATATCATAGTCATAAGATTGTTTCTGAACCTATGATCATATGTATTACCCCAGGTCATGTAGTCATGTGCTAAAGTAAATCAATCTAGGGGTGGCTAATCCCTAAAGGAGACGTGTAGCACCTGTTGACCATGACTAGCCATACATCACATAGTATAACTAGTTTAGATAGTAAAGTACACCACGTCAAAACATGAGGATATTCGTAGGACTACACAAGCCTACTGTCCACCTCAATCATATGAGGATATTCGTAGGGCTACACAATCATACTGTCGACCTCAATCATATGAGGATATTTGTAGGGCTACATAAGCCTACTGTCCACCTCAAACATATGAGGATATTCGTAGGACTACACAAGCCTACTGTCTTGATATTACAAGACTGGAGAATGACTCCCGATGTTGTAATCTCAACAATGAATTCATTTGTAGGTTATTATCTTTTGATGAGCCAATAGCTGGACACGCATCACGCTATATATGCACAGAGCACATCCAACTTACCATCCAGATCATCCATCAAACTGCGTGATGTTCGTTGGTAGATTCCCAGGTATTAAAGCATTGAATGGTCTACAATTTTTATGTGTCCACGTGTTTGGATGATAGAATGACCTTCATTCTAGAAGGCTCATTAGTTTACTTCCCCTGCTCGACACCATGGCACCAGTCCACGTCCAAATGAATGCTCACGCCACATCACGCGCAATGAAGAACCAGTGCGTGAGGAAGAAGGAAAAACATTATGCATTGGATTATGGTCATTTGAATCTAGTAATGAATGACTGTTTTAAGGAGCGGTTGACCACTGAGAGGGTCGACCTGCTCATTCATGTACAGACTATATATATTCGTCTCTAAGCGAGACCGCAAGCTAGATAGTTTTTACGCATGTAATCAGTTAATTTTCAGAATACTCTATAATACTGTTTCATATTTTTAATATAAGTTACCTCCTTGCTGTAAGATCATGTTCATGTAAGCGTTTAGGAAGCATCACCCCTGATTACTGAGAGGGACCCTCATCAACTAGCAGTTTTCATTCTGTGTGTGTATTTTTCGTTATCTCTTTCTTTGTAATTAGTATAGTTCCATTTCCAGTTTGTTTATGCAATTGAATTACTGGAATCATTCATTTCATTGTTTCCCGTAGCGTGTGTTTATTTTAATGTTGTGTTGATAATATAGTTTCATGTCATAGATTAAATAACCGGTTGCGCGCTAGTTTGTTTTCAATTTCCTTTCCAGTCTTTTCAGTTTATTGTTCAATCTTATGTTGACAAATACATAGGGTATATTTTCTTTGAAATCTTAGGATCAAGTTACAGTAGGTTTAGTTTGTTCATTTTCATTCTGTCATAAATTCATTTGGTTATATTTCAGTTTGTTTAACAATGCAATAGTTAATGATTTCCTTTTAATTATGAATTAGCTTAAGTTAGTTTGATGTTGAATTCAATCATGAAGTAGGTTTATTTACTGCCTTTTCATATGCACAAGATCAACTAACAATTAAATCATTTAGGTCATTTTATACTATTTTCTTTATTCAGCCTGTCATTTAGAAAGTCTGTTCAGCCTGTTGTTCAGACCAACCTTCCAGTCTGTTATCTAGCCCGTTGTTCATCCTTTAGCGTTATTAATTCATTTTAATCCTATTTTAAGCTCTGTTTCTTTAGCCGCTTTAAATATGTTTTGACTATGGTAGTTAGATAATGGTTATGTTTATCATTAGGAATATAGGTTAGATTATTTAAATTATTTATTAAGTTTTATTCTTATCTTTTACCTCTTTTCACCTTGAATATGTGTTGAGTTATGCTCTGTGATTCTGTTTCTTTTGGTTTCTGATTTCCTTCTTCGATACCGTTGTAATGTTTTGTTATTATATTTTTAATTTGGTTTTATTTATTTCTTTGTACATTAAATTTAGGGTTAGATGTGTTAATTTCTATGGAAGTATACTAGCACCTTGTAAATTGATCATAGTAGTAGGGTCTGTTCTTCTCACTGTGTGGTCACCAAGAGATTTATAGAATATGATTTTAAAGTTATCTTTATTAATTTTTCTACTTTCTTATTTCATTAAGGTCTTTTACTTGTTTATAATCTAGATTTCCTTTACATTTGTTTCATATAAGAATTGGTGATTTATGAAAGTAATATTTAAAAAGAATCTTGTCTCTTAATAGATTAGTTGTTCCTAATATATTTTTAATTAAGAGTTAGTTGCTTATGGAATAGATCATCATGTTTACTATCACTTGTAATTGGACATTCCTTAGTTTGCACATATATGTAGAAGTTAAGCTAGATTTGATTCCATTTAGTTTCTTCACTTCTTTTGAAAGCCATTTTGACACTACTCCTCCTGCAGTTCCAATCATAGTGAATGCATATCCACAGAACAATCAAGAAGAGTGGAATTAGATAGTTTTTTTTGAATCATTATGTACATTTGTTAATTGCATGTATAGTTGATTTCTAATACAATCCTTCCTTGTATAGTTAGTTTATGAAATTGTTAAGAAGTAGAATAGTTAATTAATATATTTTACTATAAAGTGTAGAATAGTATTGTTTATATTTTTATCTTGCAATAATTGTCCATAGAGTAGAGTAGTATAGCTTGATACTGCTCTCATCTAATACTATGTTCTGGTTTAATGACCTTTATAATTGAATTTATAGGAGTTTGATTCAGTTTTTAATTTTGAAAGATCTTTCGATCTTTTCTTTGTTAAAATATTTCCACGACACCCTAGGAACCCCTCTACCTTTGCATATACTTTGTGTCAAATGTAAGTTTACCAACCTTGGTTGATAATTAAATATTAGGTGAATTAATTAAGACATTATAACACCCCAAATTTTTGGCGCTGTTGCCGGGGAGTTGTTCAGTAAGGTAGAACAAGTAGAATTCCTTTATGAAGTTTAGTAATAGGCTGGTGGTGGGGGAGTAGTAAGACGAGAGGTAAGAACCTGTGCATCTGTTATAACAGGCGCCCCCAAGTCCAGTAGTAGTAGTAGTATTAGTAGCATAGGTTTCCTTTTAGTTTAGTTTTTCATGAACAGACCTAGAGATTCTAAGGGTAGATACATTAGAGCTAATTCTCAAAAACTTATTAAAATTCCCACTAACCTTTACAGGAGATGAAATACCCCAACCACTAACTCAGTAGAAAGGTATCAGAGAACCCATATAGGATTTAGTTCTACTTGGAAACCTAAATACTTTATAGGAGAAACCATAGACAGGGAGGAAAACCTGGCGGGAAGTCCTAAGGACCCCATTACTAAAAAAATTCAAGAGGGACAACCTTTGGAAACCCCCAACCCTCCACTAGTGTAGAAACCTAACAATACAACTTTCTCATTAGTAGGGGATCCTAACTTTTTTGATTTCATTGATCCTGACCAGGTACAAGCCCTCTTTGGTGGCTCAACAAATATAGATATTTCACAGATAGAAACCTCCACAGTAGCACCTACCATTCCTTTAGAACCTAATAAAAAAAAATTGATCGTAGGAAGATCTCCCTCGAAAAAGAATGTTGGGACAACCCATTATCACCTGGAAATGAGCCTCCTAGGTACACACTCTTTAGGAATCAAACCTACATGGAACAATGAGGAGAGAATGAAGATAATGACAAGGTTAGAAATAATGAAGGAGAGGGATAAAACTGAACTGATACTACCTTTAGGTTCCCTATTTTAGACACTAAAAAAGATATAAATATGAAGAAAATCCCTCCTTCCTCCTTACCTACTTTCTATGGGAAAAATAATGAAGATCTAGACACATTTTTGTTCGAGTTTGACATCCTCTGTAGAATTTATAACTATCTACAAGATTCCCATAAATTAAAACTTTTTCCAGCTACACTGAAAGACTCTTCCTTAATATGGTTCATGGGATTAGGAGAATCTAGTATCAGTACTTGGGAAGATATGAAAGCTACATTCTTACGAAAATATCAAGAGTATTGCAAACCAAGAGACTCTTGAAATGATATCTTTAAGATATAGCAACTTGAAGATGAGAGCTTGGAAGACTATCTCTAAAGATTTATCTATACATTACATAAATCTAAACATAACGACCTTTGAGAAGATGCAGTACAAACACTCTTCCTTAAAGGGATCTCATAAGACCTGATAGAAATCCTTAATCTCATGGAATCCAGTGATATCTCTCATAAACCTTTTGCGCAAATTGGGGAGATATGTAGAAATTACTTTAGGAGTAGGGGGAAATTCAAGAGAAATATTTGGGAACCTTATAGTAGAAATATAAAAGGAAATACTCCCAGTTCAGGAGGAGTTACAAGGATGGAATTAGGAAACCTATTGGAAAATTTCAAAATTGGTATTTTAGGAGCAATGGGTTCCCAACTAGATGTGTTACAAGCTAAGAAAAGACAAGATGCGGAACGAGTAGAGATGAGTATTTTCTATCCAAGATGCAGGACTAAACATCCCCAATGGTAATTCCCATTAAATAACATCTTTGTATGTCATATATGTACAAAGGAGCATCCAACAGATGACTTCCCATCGTTACTAGGGTTACAAGCCATATACAAGAGTGGGGATGTTGGTGAAACATCCAGGAGGCCTCCTTGGCAACCAAAGGACCCACCACCATATCATAATTTATCACCACAACCTCCTCCTTATTACCAACCTTACCAACCACCTCAACATTGGAATGCTACAAGTTGGCAGCATTGGCCACCCCAGTATCCTCCTCCTCCTCCTCATTTTATTCAGCAACAGAATTGGCCACAGGGGTGGAGGGGACAATCCTACCCCCAACCACCACCTATCTCTACACCTAATCACCCGTATCCTCAGCACTCATCTAATACCCAACAATTTTTACCAGGTTTTGTGCCTCTAGTTCCCCTTATTACACAACAACCTCATCACTTCCAAAATACAAACCCTCCACGACCTACATTGTTACCTGCACAGCCGATACCTAATCCAAATAATAAGCCAAATCAATCTCTTAATAGTATTGAGTTGAAAAATATTCCATCCTATGTTATTTCGACTGTACATGTACATGAGATACCATTACGATCCGAAAGAGTTGTAAATGACAAACCCAAGTCATCAGTAATCATTCGCGAAGAGAATATTGACGAAGATTCAAATGAATTCATGAATGATGCTACTCTTTAGGATGTGGATATTCCAAATATCCCAGTGCATACCCATCCTCAGCAAGAAACCATTCAGGAACAAAGGATTCCTCCATTTCCTGAATGACTAGCAATACAAAAACCCGTAGTTCATCTCGAGTATGACATTATGAATGAACTAAAGAATATCTGTGTCAAAATTACTATATTATAGGCTATTAAGGATATACCAATTTATAGCAAGGTAATAAAGGAACTATGCATTAAGCATCCAGGAAAGAAGCAAAAATACCCCCTCACAATTCATGTTATAGGAGATATGTTTGAGCGTATGACAGACCAATCTTGGATTGCAAAATATACAAATCTAGGGGCCCCAGCAGTAACTGTGATTGTAAATAATACCACCATAGAAAATACACTTATCGATTTAGGATATTCCATTAATATGATGACCACCATGGTTTAGAATTTTTACAGTTGGGATAGTTTCTCTAACCTACCCCTTCAATCCTATAACCAGCAGACCGTACCACGGTAAGGCCTACTGGAGTCCTGGATGATATTATTGTATCAGTAGCTTCATGGGAATACCTTGTCGAATTTATGGTTGTAGAATCAAAGGATCCTTCTAAGGGACATCCTATTATCTTAGGGAGACCATGGCTAGCCACTGCTAAAGCCTTTATAGGATTTAGGGATGGGGAAATGACCATTTTGAATGGTTTGGCTACACAGAGACTTATTTTATACCCCCCAGCACAACCTGTAACTGAAACTTTGTGGCGGTTAGATTTCCACTTTCAGGATGAAAATGTTAAGGATCTCTTCTTTCCTAGTGACTAATCCTAGGCACTTCAGGAGCAACCTACTGAGAATGTATTAAACCAGTTTGTCTCTTCCACAAATTGTATAGATTTTCCACAGTCTTTAACCCAACTTGATCAGATCTTTGGAGACGAGTTTCAAGAAAATTGGCTCTCTCAACATTCGTAGAAACACCATGTGTCTTTGCAATTGAAGAGCACATAGGGTCTTACACTGTATCTTGTGAAGTTATCCCTGGAAAATTTTTACACATAAATGTAGGGTTAACTGATATCCAACAAGAATAATTGCTTAAGGTCCTTAAAATCCAATCTTGGAGCATTTGCGTGGGAATACACTAATATGAAAGGTATACACCCTGACACCTGTATTCACCTTATTTACATGGATCCAACCATTCCCCCTGTGAGACAGCCTTAGAGGAGGATGAATATTGGTCTAAAAGATATAGTAAAAGAAGAGTTACAAAACTTCTCAATGATGGTTTCATCTATCCTATATCCGACAGTAAATGGGTTTCCCCTCTAGTGGTAGTCCCAAAGAAAGTCACATGGAAGTGGCGTATTTGTGTTGATTTTAGAGACCTAAATAAGGCCACTTTGAAAGACTATTTTCCTTTTCCTTTTATTGATCAAGTGTTAGATACCCTGTTAGGAAAACAATACTTTTCCTTTCTTGATGGGTATAGTGGATATAATCAGATTTTAATAGCACCCGAGGATCAAGATAAGACCACTTTTACATTCCCTTGGGGAACATATGCCTATAGAGTTTTTCCATTTGGCTTATGTAATGCACCTGCCACTTTTCAACGTGCAGTTTTAGGAATTTTTTTCGATCTTATTCATGACTATGTGGAGGTGTACATGGATGATTTTACAGCTTATGGTAATACCTTTCAAGAGGCCCTTGATAACCTTGAGAAGGTCCTGATTCGATGTCAAGAAACAAACCTAGCCCTTAGTCATGAGAAATGTAAAATGTTATTAACATAAGGTATAGTCTTGGGGCATCATGTTTATTCCCAAGAATCAAGGTGGATCGTATGAAAATAGAAGTAATTATTGGCCTTCCTTCTCCAAAATCTCAAAAAGAGGTAAGAAGCTTTCTTGGCCATGCAAGCTATTATCATCATTTTATTGAGAATCTCACTAAAATAACTACACCAATGTTTAAGATGCTTACAAAGGATGTAGAATTCCAATGGACTGAATCTTGTCAAAGTGATTTCGAAGTCTTAAAAGATAAATTATCAGTGGCACCAATACTGAGGGGTCCCGATCAGTCCCTTCTTTTCCATATATCCACTGATGCTTTTGATACGACCATAGGAGGAGTCTTAGGCCAAAAATAAGTCCAATCACCTTATTCCATTTATTTTATTAGCAAGAATTTGATCCCTGCTGAGTTAAATTATATTGTTATTGAAAATGTTTTTTGCAGTGGTCTATTCTATTAATAAATTTCATCATTACATTACAGGATATGAATTTTTTGTGCATACATATCACTCTGCCATAATATTTTAAATGAATAAACCAATTACCAATGGTAGAGTGACTCAATGGCTTCTTTTATTACAAGAATTTAACATTACCGTTATTGACCGACCTGGTAAAGAGAATTTAGTAGAAGATTTCCTTTCTCGTATTCAATATAATGAAGGTACTGAACCCATTGATGACACTTTTCCAGATGAAAATCTATTTGTTGTATCTATTCAAACCCATTGGTCTATAGACATTGCCAATTATTTAGCAACTGGGAAATTACCAAATCACTCATCCCCACCTGAGAAGCGTTGCATTATAGTTCATAGATCTAATTATTCCTGGGTTTATAATGATATATTTTGTACTGGCCTAGATCTTATTATTAGATTATGTGTACGGGAAAATTAAATGACAGATATCCTCCATGCATGCCATGATGGACCATGTGGAGGAAATTTTTATGATAAGCAGACGACATACAAAGTACTACACTTTGGCTATTACTGGCCAACCATTTTCAAGGATGCTGCCAAATATGTTAAAGGATGTGATAGTTGTCAAAGAATGGGTAGACCTACATCTTCTGATCAGATGCCCTTACAGCCTCAGGTCATGATAGATCCTTTTGAGAAATGGACTCTATCTTTTGTAAAACCAATTTCTCCCATGTCTCGTAAAAATAAGTATATCCTAGTTTGCACAAACTATGTTACCAAGTGGGTGGAAGCTAAATATTTGTTTAGGGCCACAGATAAATCAGTAGTAGAATTCATATATGAAGAAATATTCACTCGATTTGGTGTGCCTAGAGAGATTGTCACATATCAAGGCTCTCAATTCAATTCTAAGTTAATGAAAGAACTCACCACAAAGTATGGCATACGACATTGCAAATCCTCACCTTATCATCCCCAGGATAATGGCTAAGTAGAATCAACTAATAAAGTGTTAGAAGCCATCTTAACCAAAACCATTCACTTACATCATAAGGATTGGGCAGATAGACTCCCAGAGGCCTTGTGGGCCTATAGGATAACATGTAGAAACACTACCAGACATACCCCCAATGAGTTAGTGTATGGGAAAAAACTCCTTTTACCTATCGAATTTCAAGTTAATAGAACATGTACATTTCTAATTTCGATAGGTAAAAGGAGTTTGGACAAAGCACAAAAACAACAAGTATTACAAATTAATGAGTTAGATGAAATTAGACAGGATGCACTCTAAAGAACAATGTTAATACATAATCAATGGAAGAAATGGAATGATAATTTTATTAAGAAAAAACAATTTAATACTGGAGATTTGGAATTACTATTTGACTCAAGGTACAAAAATTTTAAAGGCAAATTAACCACTCGTTGGATGGGTCCATATGAACTAGTTATAGCTGTCGATAATGGGTCAGTAGAAATTAAGACAATTGATGGTTCACAAATTTATTTTGTAGTAAACAGACACATACTTAGACTTTACCATCAACCAATATCTAAACAGGATTTCGTACAAAATGTCTTGCAACAAAAGGAGATGGAATTGGTTGAAGCGGAAATTATTCCTCCTCCTCCTGATCCTTAAAGTTATTTTGGGTTGTCCTTACTTGTATATATGTAAATATGTTTGTGTTTGCCCAAATAAGTAAGAGTCATTTTTAACAAATTAACTGTATTTATATAGAAGTTTCACTTCCATGATCATCTGTTGCAGTTTTGTCAAATTAAAAAGACTCTTTTTCCTTTTTTATGAATTTTATAGATGCTGTGCTTTGAATAAATATGAATCATCTAACAAGTGGTGTTGCAGTTTGATTACAAATGCTTTGTTTTTATAAGTAGCTCATGGAGTATTATCTGAAAAGGGAAGTGCTTTAAAAGACTCATAATATATCTTAACTCTTTCTTTTTGGTTACTATCAAAATTTGAAGTTTATAGTGCAATTAAATAATTCTTTGTATATCATCCCTAACCATTTATTTTATGATTTGTTACGCTTTTATATATGGTATTTTGATTTAGACATGTACATTTCTAATTTAATAGAACAATTGCTTGAAAGACCTACTTTAATTATCATGTTCTTTAGATTCTCATCTTACACCTATGGACTACTAATTCATCCTATACTTGTCATCAAAACTAGTCTCTTAATCATTATTTTGGTAACTCGAAAGTAAGTGAAATTTATGCTTGTGGGGAACATCGCTGATCTTTTATGAAGAAGATAGACTAAAAGGTCAAAGAACAACTTTAAGTTATTCTCTTTTGACATGATCCATAATTAAGGCCACTATAAAAATTACTTATGAGATTTGTTCTAAATTTGAATTATGTGTTTAGTAGGCTTAGCAGGCTCTAGTACCAACCAACTTCCATATACTCAAAACTAGTATACAAAGTAAACACGTCGGGGTACTGAAAAGGCCTACTGGAAGCGGGTCGATGCTAAGTAATATCTGAAAACAAGGAAGCTCGGTAAATGAAAGTAAACCCATCAGGGTACTAAACATGCCTGCTGGCAGCGAGGATATGCTTGCATGTTACCAAGATAAACCCGTCGGGGTACTGAACAGGCCTACTAGAAGCGGGGAAATATCGGGTAAAAGAGATCTGGTTAATGCACCACTATGCACATGATTCAAAAAAATGATAATATATTTGTAAATTAAATAAGAATATGCATATGTAGGCCAATTATTTATGATGTCATTAGAGAATGGATATAAGTTGGACTTGGATCCAGCCCTCTAATTCAACCAATACCTAGGATATGATCCACGTATAAACCATCACATGATCGATCCTCATGCTAACTTAAGTTATTATGGTTGTGAATATGGTTTATGAAGTCGTATTGATTAATACGTTCAACCTGTCCAAAGTTTTACTTTGGAACATGGTTGAACTGATCGAAACCTTATGAGCTCATTAACGCATGCATCCTTTGATGACGCACAACTCAAGATTTGTCATAATGGCACAATCACCTAAACGTGCCAAGTATTGGCATGATCATTTGATTGATTGAATGGAGCACATTTTAAACCACCATCTTGCGATTTTATCTCTATTCTATCGCCCTCACCTACTATCATCCTTGCAGAGCCGTTTTAGTCACTATCTTTATGTACTCTCTGTGAGATTTGCATCCTTTCCTCTATCTAAACAATGCCGAATTGCTTTGAACCTGAGAGATATCAAGATTTATTTTGGATACCAGAGTTTCGAGAGTGTCGAGAGATATTTTTTCGAGTTGGATGGAACCCTTTTCTTCACCTGATGCAAGGATATGATGAAGAAATTTTACTGCATTTTGCGATGGGTTTAGATGGGAGGACGGCTAGGGTGGGTCATCTCACATTCCTAGTAACTTAGGAGTCTATCATCCTTACGGCTAAGCTACCACAAGAGGGAACTCGATGGCATAAGCACTGGTTTCTTCCATAGGAATCCCACAACAATTCCCTTAAACTATAATATCGACATGTTGTAGGCATCAAGGGATTCCATCGCAACTAGATTAAGCCAGAATACATCAACCCCTTGACTGTCATCATCCATATTATCACTTGCGAGAGTAAGTCCAGTGTTTTCAAAGCTTGCCATATTCGTTTGCTAGAACATTTGTTGATCATAAGTTCCTTAATTTTCCCTTTTATTTCCTTAGAAGCATGGTGAAAATGTTGAGCCAGGTTAGGAAAAATACCATTAACCCTAAAGGTAGTTTATACCACCGTAGTCTGATTAAGCTCTTGATCTTGGATCATCTTAAAGAGTGGAATTAGACTTGGGACACTTTTTTGTTTAAAGTTCTTAACCCTCATCTCAATATTTGGAAACGCCCTCGGTATCTCCATAATCGTGAATCTAGTCAAACCCCATATTTAGAGAAGAAAATCCCCAATGTTGTCCATCTCAACGAAGACACATCAGAGGCGAGTCTTTCCCATTCTACCCCTGTATATACTGAGTTTGTACCCTTACCACGACCTCGTACCAGATACCAGAAGGCAAAGTTTGTCTAGTCTAGGATTCAGCCTAGCGTCTAGGCCATGGTTGAGCCCGATGTTCAGACCAGTCATCCACACAGTATGGTTGAAGCAGATAAACCTGATGCAGACTCACCTCTTTATGCATTAGCTAGTGTCTCAGCCAAATTGTTGAAGGATGTTACTCATAAGAATGTCCCTGCACCTACTCAGGATATGAGTCCTGAAAAACACGTTCCTTCTGTTGACCTTGAAATATCATCCGATGAACTGAATATGCCTCCAGAAACTAAGGAACCTGTAGAACCTTTCCCTCCTAATCATCCAACAGTAGATCACTTAACTAAGGAGTTGGCACAATCAATAAGGCAGAATGAGGAATACACCAAGTTAATTGCAGAACTACGACAAGAGAACACGGATTTGCATCTGCAATTTAAAGTTGTCGAAGACCTCAACAAGGCCATCAATTCGTCACATAAGTCTAAATAGGAGATGCATGTTGTTTTAAAATCTTAGGCCAAGAGCTTCAAGTTTAAATCCTCTGTTTTATCTTCCAAGTCGAAGGCAGTTGCTAACGCAACTTAGCCTTCTTACTAACTCCTCTGTTTTTTGCTTAGTGGGACCTAGCACTTCTCCAATTTGGGGGAATGTTGATCTGAATTTTGTCACCATTTTTGGTTGGTAAATTACACTTTTTGACATCCATTTTGTCATATTTTTGACAAATTCTATCATACAGCTTGTCATTCAACCTCAGGTATGGATATATTTGGATTTATGCAAACTATGGTTTATTATTATTATTTCATGATTTTATTGATTAAAATTAATATTATTTAAGAGAATGTTTGATGTATGTATGCATTTGTTTCCGGGTTAGGAACTTTTGATGAGCCAACAGCTGGACATGCATCAAGCTATATATGCATAGAGCGCATCCAACTTACCATCCAGCTTGTCGATCAAACTGCACAATGTTCGTTGGTAGATTACCATGCGTTAAAACATTGAACAGTCTGCAACTGTTATGTGTCCATGTGTTTGGATGATAGAATGACCTTCGTTCTAGAAGGCTCACTATTTTTCTTCCCCTGCTCGACACCATGGCACCAGTCCACATCCAAATGAATGCTCATGCCACATCACGCGCAATGAAGAACCATCATGCGATCAAGAAGGAGAAACATTGTGCGTTGGCTTATGTCTATTTGAATGTAGTAATGGTTGACTATTTTAAGGAGTGGTCGACCACTGAAAGGGTCGACTTGCTCATTCATGTACACACTATATATATTCTCCTCTAAGCGAGAGCGCAAGCTAGCTAGTTTTTATGCATGTAATTAGTTAATTTTCAGAAGACTCTATAATATTGTTTCATATTTTTAATGTAAGTTACCTCCTTGTTGTATGATTTTATTCGTATAATCATTTAGGAAGCGTCACCCCTGATTATTGAGAGGGTCCCTCATCAACCAACGGTTTTCATTCTCTGTGTGTGTATTTTCGTTATCTCTTTCTTTGCAATTAGTATAGTTCCATTTCCAATTTGTTTATGCAATTGAATTATTGGAATCGTTCATTTCATTGTTTCCCGTAGCGCGTGTTTATTATAATGTTGTGTTGATAATATAGTTTCATGTCATAGATTAATTAACCGGTTGTGTGCTAGTTTGTTTTCAATTTCCTTTCCAGTCTTTTCAGTTTACTGTTCAATCTTATGTTGACAAATACATCAGGTAGTTTTTCTTTGATATATTAGGATCAAGTTAAAGTAGGTTCAGTTTGTTCATTTTCATTCTGTCATAAATTCATTTGGTTATATTTCAGTTTGTTTAACAATGTAATAGTTAATGATTTCCTTTTAGTTATGAATTAGCTTAAGTTAGTTTGCTGTTGAATTCAATCATTAAGTAGGTTTATTTACTGCCTTTTCATATGCACAAGATAAATAGACAATTAAATTATTTAGGTCATTTTATACTATTTTATTTATTCAGACTGTATGTTCATCCTGTCATTCAGACCAACCTTCCAGTATGTTATCCAACCCGTTGTTCAGCCTTTAGTGTTCTTAATTCGTTTTAAGCCTATTTTAAGCTCTGTTTCTTTAGCTTTTGAAATATGTTTTGACTGTGGTAGTTAGATAATGGTTATGTTTATCATTACGACTATAGGTTATATTATTTAAAGTATTTATTAATTTTTATTCTTATCTTTTACCTCTTTTCACCTTGAATATGTGTTGAGTTATGCTTTGTGATTCTATTTCTTTTGGTTTCTGATTTCCTTCTTCGATACTATTTTAATATTTTGTAATTATATCTTAAGTTTGGTTTGATTTATCTCTTTGTACATTTAATTTAGGGTTAGATGTGTTAATTTTTGGGGAAGTATACTAGCACCTTGTAAATTGATCATAGTAGTAGGGCTTGTTCTTCTCATTGTGTGGTCACCAAAGAGACTTGTAGAATATGATTTTAAAGTTATCTTTATTAAGTTTTCTACTTGCTTTCCTAATTACGTATTCTTTATTAAGTTTTCTACTTGCTTCCTATTAAAATTATCTTTATTAATTTTTCTACTTACTTCTTTCATTAAGGTCTTTTAATTGTTTATAAGCTAGATTTCCTTTACATTTGTTTCATATAAGAATTGGTGATTTATGAAAGTAATATTTAAAAAGAATCTTGTCTCTTAATAGGTTAGTTGTTCCTAATATCCTTTTAATTAAGAGTCAGTTGCTTATGGAATGGATCATCATGTTTACTATCACCTATAATTGGACATTCCTTAGTTTTCACATATTTGTAGAAGTTAAGTTAGATTTGATTCCATTTAGTTTCTTCACTTCTTTTGAAAGCCATTTTGACACTACTCCTCCCGCAGTTCCAATCACAGTGAATGCATATCCACAGAACAATCAAGGAGAGTGGAATTAGATAGTTTAGTTTGAATCATTATGTACATTTGTTAATTGAATGTATAGTTGATTTCTAATATAATCCTTCCTTGTATAGTTAGTTTCTAAAATTGTTAAGAAGTAGAATAGTTAATAAAATATTTTACTATAAAGAGTAGAATAGTATTGTTTATATCTTTATCTTTCAGTAATTGTCAATAGAGTAGAGTAGTGTAGCTTGATACTGCTATCATCTAATACTCTGTTTTGGTTTAATGACCTTTAGAATTGAATTTATAGGAGTTTGACTCGGTTTTTCATTTTGAAATATATTTTGATCTTTTCTTTGTTAAAATATTTCCACGACACCCTAGGAACCCCTCTACCTTCGCATATAATTTGTGTCAACTCTATGTTTACCAACCTCGGTCAATAATCAAATATTAGGTGAATTAATTAAGACATTATAACACCCAATAGGAGGCTAACTCTGCTTCCTCCTTCAATTGAGGAGGAATTCTGGGGTGAACTGAGTGTCATAAGTGCACCTAATTTCTAACTGATTGTTGTTTCACCTAACAATACGTTAAGCTGAGTTGTAAAGGTGCATCCATCTATTATTTGTCTATTTTTGGCCAATATTTATGAACCATAGTCAACTATGGCACCTCCAACCACTTCTAATGACAAGTGTTACTTCAGTTAACTCCATCGGAGCTACTTGGAGTTAGGGATGCACTACCACCTTAAGTTGGACATGTAGTGACATGTGTTGAGTCACATTCAATTAGACTCAGTCATCTATTGCACTCTGATTTAGTTAGGAATTATTGTGAGAGTCAATTATGGATTAGATTAGTGGTTAACTAAGTGTGCCAAGTGTTGCTGACATTAAGTTAAGCTACACCCATCCATGCAATTCGAAAAACCTCCTTGAGTATTTGAATTAGATTGGAATTCATGCATTATACATGACACTGTATTGTATTATTCATTCTTTTACTAATTATATAGAGATGCAGCCTCCTATTGCAGTACCGTTGCATCATTTCATGTCCAATTTGTCTTGAATATATTTTGAGCCTGTGTTTTGTCTCAAAGATTACTATGACAAAATTAATACAGTACATGGTGTAGACAAGAGAATTACAACTCCAGTACATATCCACATATAAGTGGATTTACGATATACTTACTAATCCTCTGTCCAAAGTAAAGATGAGTAATTCTAGTACAAGCTTGGTATAGTACATAAATACTCTTGTAGTTAAAGACAGAGTATTGATGTGTCTCAAATATCCATAAAGAACAATAGATAGATAAAATCCCCACTAGTTAGTCATGTAGGACATGATTCAAGAGATATCCCATTGGTAATCCATGCAGTGACACATGACTCATATGCTAGTCAGACATACAATAGTATATGGCTAAGTCATATAGTAATGTATGACTCATGTTATCTATGTAGTGGTACATGGATCAGTTAATCCATGCAGTAGATAAGCCACTCAGTTACATATAGCTCAGATAATCTATGCAGTGATACATGCCTAAGTTAAGTCATGCAACATATAAGCCACTAAGTTGCAAATAGCTTAGATAATTCGTGGTAATTGACTCAGAAAAGCAATGGTTGTAGTATCTCTTATGGAGTACACCCACATGACAAAAGACATAGTCAATACCTCATATGAATATTAGATAATAGTCAAGTTCTCTGAGACTATCAGAGCCTATCAAATACTCGAGAGAGTTATAGTCAATACTGTTGGGGAGCAGTCAACCTCTTGGAGAGGTCAAATAGCCACATAGTTGGCTAGTGGGGTAAACTACTTTGAAAGTGGCCATGCCTTGGAGAACATCACAGAGAATGAAAAGATCACAGAGAAATTCTCCTAACAGTAGAATATTCTAGAAGTCAATAAGAAGAAATTAAGTGTTGAAGATTGACAAAGGAAAGGTGATATTTTCCTTTTGCAAATTTATTACATGTTTTAATGTATTGTAAAAGTTTGACATGATGGATTACAAATCCATGGTTTCTAGTTTAGGGAAACTACATGTCATAATAGGAAGCTTAATGTATTGTATACATAGAATAGGAATCTTAATGTATTTGTCAAAATAGGAAGCTTAGTGTATTTGATCCATAACACCTATTGTTTGTTGTGTTATCCAACCATTATTTTAGTTTGATATTAGCTATGTGTATTACGGCTAGTACTACAGAATCAAAAGTGTATTGTGACTAGTATTAACAGTCGAGAAGTAGTGTATCTTAGGAATATACTATTGGTTTAAAAATTGAGTTTATAGTCATTCACTATGACAATCAAAGTTGTATCAAGATTTCCAAAAACCTTATGTTTTATGATAAAACGCATTAATATGAAGTGTCACTTCACAAGAGACATGGTCCATTAAGGTAAGACTTAAGTACATTGCTACTAAAGAATATATTTCAAGAATTCAAATATGTTAACAAAGACTATGTCAGTGATGAAGTATAGGTTCTTTTGAGACAAGCTTGGTATGGAAAATAATTCCTCCCTCTGTGAGAGGGAGTGTTAAATGTACATCATCATGAGTCATTATCCAAGACAATCCTGTGCAACCATGATCGAGCCTCATGTGTTGGGTAGGGAATCCTAATTTGGATTCAAGTACTTGGAGTAGATTCTTAGGGTTGGACCCAATGGATGATGAATACTTTTAGTTATAAAATATTATTCGTTATCTGTTGAGGTGAATGCTTTTATTTATCAAAGTGATGATGTTGTAAAGTCTTGTTGTACAAGGCTCGGGACTTGTGAGTATATCAAATCAACATTCCCATGAGGTGGAATTCTAGTTATAGTAGGTTCCTATGGTGTGGAACTCCAGATATAGAGGTAGTGATTCTCATGCTAAACTCGAGTTATAGTGAAACCCATGGGGTGGACCTCTAGTTACTGAGGTGGATTCTTTGCACATAGAAGCATTAATGTTGTGTGATGTATTACTAACCATGGTTGTTGATATGGATAAATATATTAAGTCTCCTGTAGAGACTAGCCACCTCTAGAGGGAATACTTTAGCATATGATCATTTCCTCCGAAGTAATATACTATGATCAGAGCATCATAAAAATATTCCTAGTATAATTTTGATAGATAATAAAGTTAACACATATATACCATACAATAAAGATAAAATATAGAGATATAAAGCATATAAAACAAGAAAATTTGAATTTCACATGATATGACTTCAGTTGACTAAGATGAACTCGAATTACTAAGCTTCAGTTAAATAACAATGTATACCTCAAGCAATGCTTCAGTTAAAGAATAAACTAATTATATGCAATCAGAGAAATCATAGTGGTCACTCAAGTAAATCAATTAACATGATTTCATAGTTAACTAAGTGACAATAAAGATGGACTAGTTAACCAAAGTGTTTTGCATTGATTACATTTTAGTTAAACTAAAAGATGACACTTAAGTTAATAAAAATACAACACTTCAGTTAATTAAGTGTTCACATGACAACACTTGAGTTATTGCATGATTCCACTTAAGTTAGCAAGTTCAATAAGTTATCATACATTCAGTTAGAAGGCGAGTTCACTATGGAGTAAATTAATAATGATTTAATGCCATAGTTGTATGGTATTGCGCATCATGTTTGCAGGATTGAAGAAACCAAAGCACGTGATATTTATCTCAAGAAGGCAATTCATAGTGTGATGCATGGGAAGCATCTTCTAATGCAAGCATTCATTATTCCTTGGATGGAAGTGGTTTTAGAAAGTTATTAATGCATGGAACTCACTGAAAATTTCATACAGTTGATCTATATTCTCTATTGTTCAGTATTCTCTCTTATATTGCAACTAGTGTGCCAAAAGCAATATTTTATTATGTAAAATGCATTCTCTGCAATCTATCATAATTATACTTTGAATATTTGCTAGGGATTTTCATCCTCGTTGTTTAGATGGTTTTCCCTGGGGTACATCTTGTGTTGTGGATGAATGATTTGATTGAATTTTCAATTGATTTCAATGTATTTCCACACATAAATTTTTAAGGTTCAAAGATCTTCATATTTGCTCAAAAATCAACAGTGACCCATTTAACCATAATGTGTTTAAAATAAATTTTAAAGAAACAATTAAAATGATGTTTGGAAGATGTGAAGGGGGGAGTATACATGCCTTGTAGGACCTCTTTTTTATCCCCTTTACCCTTACATTTTTACCCCTTTCCCTTCTTAACTCAAAACACTACTCTTATTCAAACTTATGTCAGACCTACCTAATGAAAATGCTTTATACTCATTTTATGTTTAGCATTAACTTCATGCTATGGTCGATACTCATTAGCATGATCTTCATGTTCTCCCTGACACATTTTGGTGGGTTATAAAACCAAGTCCTAGAAATAACATAAAATTAGCAAAAATGGACCAAAAGAGAGTAATCCACACCTTAATGATGAATAATAGAGATAAATAACAATCCTCCTTACACAATGTACTTATGTGCCCAAGACAAGACAATATCCAATTATGACTAAAATGATAATATCTCCTTCATATATATAAAGGAGACAAAGGTGTATGATAAAAACTAATACACCCAAGCTGACATAAATAATAAGTATTGCACCATAATATAGGTGGTAATGCGCTACACTATATGGGGTAAAGTTCCATCATTAAGGGCTTAACATGCCCCTCCATGTCAAAAAGTGTTTCCCTCAATGCTGAAGTAGTTATGGTGTTGTTGTATAAAGGACTCATATTCCCATGTTGAATCTTCTGCGGGTAAGTTCTTCCATTTAATGAGATACTCTGAAATTGATCGATTTCAAAGCTATCTAGCTCTTATTTTAGTGATTTCTTCGAGATCCAAGATTATTTTTCCTTCTTCGTCAAGTTCTGGTAATATCGTTTCAACTGGTAGCTTGTCATCGATTACCTTCTTCAAACAAGAAACATGAAAAACTGGATGGACTCATGAAGATGTAGGTAGTTCCAATTTGTATTCCATACTACCTATATTTTGTAGCACCTTGTAGGGACCGTAGCATTGAGGCGATAATTTATTATCCTTGTTGGTGTTCTTCAAGGACACCTATTTGTATGGTTGTAGTATTAAAAACAACCAATCCCCCACATTAAATATTTGTTCACTATGATGTTTATCTTCTTGTTGTTTCATTCAATTTTTTGGTAGATTCGGGTGGTCCTTGAAGAGTTGAATAACTTGTTGTTGATGCTTCATGTGGTATTCCACTGCTTGAACGTTAGAGGAGTCTCTTATTGACGATGTGATGGATGGTGGATGATAGCCATAAAGTGCCATAAATGGGGTCATTTTTTATGATGTGTGGAAGGAAGTGTTATACCACCATTTTTCCAAGGGTAACCACTTGACCCATTGTGTTTGTTTATCAATTGCAAAACATCGAAGATACCCTTCCAAAAAAAATTACAATCTATGTTTGTCCATTAGATTGAGGATGATAAGATGATCTATGAGCCAGTTGAGTACCCAAACAAGAAAAAAAATTGGTCCAAAAGTTGCCAGTGAAAATGAAATCCATGTCACTTACTCTAATATTTGGAGTACCATGTAGTTTTTGGATTGTCTCCATAAAATAATTGGTGATCGTGCTTGCTTTGAATGGGTGAGATAGTGCACATAAGTGTGCATATTTAGTAACTCTATCAACAACCACCATGATGACACTCTTTCCTTCTGACTTAGGTAAACCTGTGATAAAATCCATCAATACCTCTTTCCACCTTTGGATTGGAATGGAAAGTGGTTGTAGGAGACCTGGGGTCTTATTTTTTTCCACTTTATTTCATTGGAAAACCAAACATTCTGTCACATATGTTTTAACATTAGTTTTATGACCATCCCAAAAAATTCTTTCTTTACCCTTTGGTAGGTTTTTAAGAAACCCGAGTTCCCTCCTATCGGTGATGAGTGGAATTAAAAAAGTACATTTTTCTTAAGCTGGGAAATCTTACCAAGATATAGGTGATCCTTGTACCATAACAAGTCATCTTTCCATGTAAATGTATTAGAGGCACTGAGATCCTGTTGCATCTTTTGCATGAATGTCCATATTTCTTTGTCATTTTCCATTCATCCCTTACTTCAGCTATCCATTTTGGTTGGATGATCGATATAACATAGATTAATGCTTCAACATCATCATCTTTCCTAGAGAGTGCATTTGCGACAACATTTTGCTTCCCCTTTTTGTAGACGATTTCAAAGTCATATCCCAACATCTTTGTCACCCATTTGTGTTTCTCTTTTGAATATATCCTTTGTTCCAAGAATTATTTAAAGCTATCATGATCTATTTTAACCTTCAAATGTTTCCCCATAAGGTAGGGGTCCCATTGCTTCAAGGCATGTAGTATTTACAACATTTCCTTCTCATAAATGGGATTTTTTAAGTTCTTTCCCTTGATTGGATGACTTTTGAAGGAAAGAGGGTGTCCTTCTTGCATTAGTATAGCTCCAATTCCATTTCATGAAGCATCACATTCCAGAGTAAAGGTTTTTGTGAATTTTGGTGTTTCCAAAATAGGATCTTTACACATTTCCTCTTTGATTTGTTGAAAATATTGAGTTTCCTCTGGAGTACAAGAAAATGCATCTTTCCTCAGTAATGTTTTTAGAGGAGCCACTATTATTCCATAGTTCCGAACAAACTTTTGGTAGTACCTTGTCATACCTAAGAATCCTCAAAGATTATTTAGTTTTTTGGAATCAGCTAGTCCATAATGGATTTAATATTGTTAGGGTATACCTTGACACTTTGATGAGATAGAAATGACCCAAATACTCTACCTCCTTTATGCCAAAGAATTTTTTTGAGTGTTTTGCATACAGTTATTTCTCCTCTAGTAGTTGTAGTTCCTTGTCAACATGTTGAATATGTTATGCCCAAGAATTACTATAGATTAGTATATCATAAAATAATACCAATGTAAATATTATAAGGAAAGGATTGAAAATAGAATTCATCAAACCTTGAAATGTGGGAGGCGCATTTGTGAGATCAAATGGCATGACCAAAAATTCATAGTAACCTTCATGAGTTCTGAATATTGTTTTCAGGATGTCTTATTCATTCATTCAAATATGATGATACCCGGAATGAAGATCCAACTTTGTGAAGATAACTGCTACATGTAATCTGTCTAACAATTCATCAATGACAGGAATGCAAAAAATTATCTTTAATGGTGATCTTGTTGAGCTCTCTATAATCAGGACAGATACGCCATGATCCATATGGCTTGGGTACCATTACCAATGGTGCAGAGTAAGAAATTTTTCTAGGACTAATTATTCCGGCCTCTAACATTGTAATGTCCCTTTTTACAATTTTGGAGAAAATTACAAATTGGGCAAAATTCGAGCTTAACTAGTCATGACTCTAGAGGGTTCCAACTTTCACCAAATGGTCCCAAATTTGAAAGGAAATGATATGATGAGTATTAAAAAATAAATAGATGTTTTATGGATACATTTTATTATATTCTAGACCTCTACAAAAAAAATTGGGCTAATGACAAAAAGACCAAAATTACTAGGAAATTGTGTTCAAATCCCCCCGAGGGTGATGGCCAAAATAGCTCTCCAAATCAAGTACGAACCTCCCAAATTTAAGAGAAGAGTATGGGACTGAGTATCAGGCATAAATTAATTCCCTTAATCATGTTTATTAAGTTCTTCAAGTGTATTATGATCTACAACATTTGTAGGGTAACTTTCATAGAAATTTCCTAAGGGGAATTTGCATTACTAGCTAGACTTGACATAGGAAAGGTAGAATATATGGTTATGAGAGTAATATGAAACATGGTGGTAAAATATGGAATAAAAATTTACTCCCCAACATAATAAAAATAAAATGAAAACCCTACCACAAATCTGATACAATACTCCTTCAATATTGAATCCAAAGTCATGGAAACTAGTGATTCAATGGCATGGGAATACAAGAGTTCACATATGGATTTCTTGGATTTCGACCAACAGAGCATATGGACATGAAATTATAGAGTAAAACATCATATATTTCTGTCACAACATCATAAAACTCAAAGAACATCCCTCATACAAATATGATGGAAGACTCCTTCAAGATTAAAGCTAAAGTCATGGAAACTAGTGATTCAATGGCCAAGGAATGCAAGTTTTTCACACATGATTTTCTTGGATTTCGATCCAAAGAGGACATAAAAATTAAATTAAAGAGTAATAAATCATATATGGCTTTCCCAACATCATCCAACTCATAGAATATCCCTCATACAATCTAGTATAAAACTACTTCAAGATTGAAGCCAAATCCATGAAGACTAGTGATACAAGGGCATGAGTATGCAAGCTTTTCATACATGTATGTTTGATATTTAGACTTAAAGAGAATATTTATATGATATTAAAGAGCCATACATAATATATTTATTCCAAATTATCATAAAATTCATATAAATTTCCTCATACAAATCTGATATAAAGCTACTTCAATATTGAAGCCAAATCCATGAAAACTAGTTATTCAAGAGCATGGGGAATACAAGCCTTTCATACATGTATTTCTGATATTTTGGATTAAAAATAATATGGACATGATATTATAGATCCATACATCATACATCAAATCTTGGGCATCAACTATCCTCATCAAAGCACAAGAACCACTCCAACACGTGCGTCATCAACATGAGAGTGTGGGGGAATGGGGAAGAAGGACTGAGAGAATGGGGAGATAGATGAGAATTAAAATGTATGGAACTTAAAAATGAAAATAAAAATCCTTATTTAATCTCTTATTATAAGTCTTAATTTCCTCTCCATCAACCAACTTAGAAAGGAATCCAACTCCCTCGAAATTGGTTCACAAGCAGGGAGAGTGAACACTCACTGTGCAATGGACAAGCAAAATCTCTCCAAAATTATGAAGGCGAGTTAAAAAATGATAAAAATATATTCTCATTCATCATGAAATCCTTTTATTAACTTCATGATTCATCCTAATGTCTAATTTCCCTCCATGAGCTTCCTCCAACTAATCTTAGTGGTTTAGTAACTCTCATGACACTTGTCTTCCTCTTCATGCTACAATTCTTTCCCCAATTCGAATGGCTGCCTTTAACTCCCAAATTTGACCTATTGGTGGATATTTTTATCTGACTTGTCATATTTGTCATATTACAGCAATCAGGTCTGAAATTTTCATACTTATCATAGAAGCTTCCATCATTTGTTGTCATAGAGTGTATAGAATCTCCTTCCAAGTGGCACACCTTGTCTTCTAGTTTGTTCCTCTTGCATGGGAGTTACCCTCCTTTATGAGTTCAAATTCCTTGGCTCATTATATTATATTTGACACCACATTACCATCCAATAATGTTACATTACCCATGTGTTCGAATTTGGATGAATAGCATGCCAAGTGTACAGGGAATCTAGTCACCCAAAGGATTCACAAGCTTCCAAGTGTCTTCATGAAATCATGCCACCTTATTTTCTTAGCATTTAATTTATGTGAACCAATTAAAAGTGAATATGGTAAAATAAAGTCATTTTGGGTCCCACAGCCCCTTCTTATAAAATTTATGTCTCCATCTCAACCTAGGGTACTAGTAGGTTGGTGAAACATTATTTTCAAATAGTCTTATTTGGAAATTATTTAATTGGGGACATGACAACAATATAAAAAACCATACACTCAATTTCACTCTTTTGGCTATAGGGATATCGGTAAGGCCTAATGTTAGGAGCAATACTGTCTGGAATTAAGTGGATATCATGATCAAAGTATCTAATAGGTGGAAGACTTTTGGGAATATATTCAAATACCTCGAAATGCTTATTAATGACCCTTTGGATATCTGGAGATAGGGAACTTTGAGGTTTGAATATCTAGTGAGAATAATTGTGCAACTACACCTTGATGTCCCATTTTCAACAAAATTTTCATACCATTAGATCTTATCACCTTTCTTTGTTTTCCTTTCATACCATTTAACTCTTATTCTTTTTCTTCCCATGAAAATTTCATGAATTTAAAAAAAAAATGAAAATCCATTGTTCCCAATGATTGCAACCATTGGAAACCTAATACAACATAAAACCAACCCATTGGGATATAATCATTGGAATAATCAATACATATTCCCCCATAACAATATTGATATTATGGCATTTCCCTAATCAATTTATAGTTCTTCCATATTCAATCATAACTTAAAACTCTGGTGCTAGATATACAAAGTAATTAAGAACTTTGGCTAATTTACAGTGAATCAAATTCTGAGTACTAATGGAATAAATTAACAATGTTACCTTCTTATTTTTTATTTATCTTTCAATCTTGAGAGTTTTAGGAGTGCTAATTCCATCCAATGCTCGACAAGATATGGTGGGAGTAATTTCTTCTAAATTTTCCTCATCTTGAGATGCTTCCTCTTCCTTTTGCTTCTTCATCTTAACAATCTATGTAGAATAATTTCTTCTCACCGCACTTATGTCCCTCACTATACTTGCTGTCACAATTAAAGCATAATCGTTTTTCTCTTCTTTCATATAGTTGTTGGGGTGTCAACCTTTGTGGTGGTTTAGAAGAAGGAACATTATTTTCTATGTATGTGTTGGAAAAGGAATTTCTAGTAGTAACTTCCATATTTTTACTTTCAACCCTCCTTTCCATCATCAAAGCCTTCTCTAGGGATGATGTTTCAAAGAGACACACCTCATGTTGAATGTTATCTTTCAACGTTCCAATAAAGAGATCTAACAAACTATCTTCCGAAATATTCTTCATTCTAAGACAGTTGCTGAAATTGCTTGATGTGCTCGGTAATCAGACTTTTTGCTTGAGATTTACCAATTGGATAAAGAATGTGTTGTTATTTATATACCCATAATGTGCAAATGATTATTCTGTGAATATATACCAAGATATAATAGAGTCCTTTTTTACGGTCACAAATCCATTGGTACCATACAAATTGATCAGGTTCAAAATATAAGGATGCAATAGTTACCTTTTGCAAAGTGGGAAACTAGTGTAGATCAAAGAATTTCTCCATATGAAAAAACCTTGTGATTAGATCCTTGCCATAAAACTTTCTCATGTCAATATTGGGGATAAAGTAGTTCCTTGGACCTGATTTGAATGCATGATGTTGTAGTGAATCGTCAAATTTTGAGGACTCCAACTTCCTACTCTCCAATTGTTTTTCAATTTTCTCCACACTTGACTGGAATAAGTCTTATTTTTCCTCCCTATCCTCTTCTTTAGTAGATACATGAGGAAAACAAATATTTTTTATATCCTTCATCAATTCCTTCAAGTCTTGAAGATATTATTTTCTATCCATCCCTTTGAGATCCTCTTTACTAGCCATCTTATTTTCCAATTTAACTAAGTCATCAATTTTCACATTTCCTTTGATCATATCTTCCAACTTGGACACTCTAAAAGATTTGTTTTCCATTTCATCATATGTCAGAAATGAATCCTCTGGGTTTTTAATTGGAGTGTGATTATTTCCACTTCCTTTTATAGGAATTTTGAACAATAAATATATATCACACCCTAGGTTTTACCACAAATATATCCTTCTACTCCAAGCTATTCAAATGCAAAATGACGTACCTTTTTCAAACCCTTATTAGGATATTGTTTTTGGGACGATTTGTAACTGAGATAAAATTTGAATTTCGACTCCTATGGGCTAAAACTTTGTCCTGTAGTACCCTGTTGTGTTTTCTTTAAAATTCCACAGTTATGACCTAATTTGGATGTTCCAACAAAGATTTATTCCAAATCTCCCAAATACTCTTATTTTTGTCATATCTAGAAGAGAGAACTTGTATTGTATGCCACGTGTCCAATATTTTGTTTATATAGCGAAAAATTCTACCACAGATACCATGTTCTATTTTATTTTAAATGCAACTTATCGCACTCAATTTGGATCTTGGATTCCTCATATATGACCTTTTCCCCTAGAACACATATTTTAGACTAGGTTTTGGACTAGTAAAAAAACCCTAGATTCCTCTACAATTATCTCTGAAATGGTAATGGATCGGGATCTAATTTTTTTCCTAGTCATAGTTCAATCGGTTTGAGAAGTAAGTTTTTAACTTCAATATCTGAATCCTTGTATAAAAAATGGTGTAGCAAAAATTCCAAGGTGACTTGTTTTGAAGAAGCCAGTCAAGGAAAGAGCTCGGATACCAAATGTTATGCAACCAAGTCCCAAAAATAACATAAAAATTGAATAAATAGACCAAAAGAGAGTAATACACACCTTAATGATAAATAAAAGAGATAATTAACAACCCTCTTTGAGGGTATAACCTCCTTGCACAATGTACTTGTGTACCCAAGACAAGACAATATCCAATGATGACTAAAATGGGAATATATCCTTCCTATATATGGGAGACAAAGGTGTACAATAACAAGTAATAAACCCACTAATAGACCCAATCCAATATAAAAAATATGAAATGCACCAAAATATAGGAAGTAATGCTCTACACTATATGGGGTAATGTGTCATCATTAAGGGCTTAACATGGTGTGAAACTCATGTTCTCCCCGAACCATATCAGCATGAAGTACACCTTCTCTCTAACGGGTATCAATGTGAAACTTGTTTCTTAATGACCATGGTATTGGCTATTAGAATTTTAATGTTTCCTATATGATTATGTTATATCATCAAACAATTTTCATTATATCACAATAACCATATGTAATAGGATCATTGAAAGAAAGACAAGAAGAACAACACAATAGACACAAATATTTTTCCTTTGGGAAACTAGAAAGGAGAAAACCCATCAACTTCTTCAGTATAGATTCAGTCAACAAGTACAATGTCAACCCAAGGTAACATGACCCAGAAGATAAGAGAAACTTCTTCTTATTTCTAGTGAACTTCTTCTTATCTCTATTGCGCACTTTCAAGAGAAAACTTTGTGTCCAAATGAGAGAAGTATATCCTATATTTATACACAATGTGTGAGTGAACTTTTACCCTAACTAGATCGACTTCTCTTTCTAACTGGGCCGAATTCTCTAGGGAGACTGCAAATAACATCTATATAATAATTCCTTTAGGTACTATTGATACGACTTACAACACAAGGTTTACATTGATTCTTTCAATACTATTACATGACTAAATACATCAATAGCATATCCTAAAGGAGATATAACAATAATACAATAAAGGTACAATAAGAATATCTTCCAAAGTTCCACAATCGTAAACAATCCCTCTTAATAGGGAAGCTATATTTCTGTCATGAAGACATCATCACTAGACATCATCACTAGATCTCATCACTGGACATCATCACTGGATCTCATCGTTGTTGTTGCAACTATGTGGGCCATTGTCTTGTGATATCTCTTGAATCTATACATAACAATAAGTTCTACAGTGCCAACCATTTTTCATGTTGGATGTATATCCACATAAATATATAGTGCAAGTCCTTTTTCATACTATATGTATATCCATATAACTCTATATTGGTGGTCCTTTTTCATATTGGATGTATATCCACATACAGTGATAGTGTTTTTTCATAATGGATGTATGTCTACATTGGCAACCCTCTTTCATGCTAGATGTATAACTCAGTAGTTCTATCCCTTTTTCATGTTGGATGCACATCTCCCCAGTGTTATCCCTTTTTCTTATTGGATGAAAATTTTTGCAGTGCCATCCCTTTTTCATGTTGGATGCATATTTTTGCAGTTCCAACCCTTTTTTGTGCTAGATGCATATTTCTACAGTGCCAACAATTTTTCATGTTGGATGCATATCTCTGTAGTGCCATCCCTTTTTCATGTTGGTTGCATATCTCTATAGTGCCAACCCTTTTTAATTTTGGATGCATACCTTTATAGTTCTAACCCTTTTTATGTTGGATGCAAATCACACACACATCTATAGTTCCAACCCTTTTTCATGTTGGATGCAAGTCTCATACACATTTGTAGTGCCATCCCTTTTTCATGATGGATGAAAGTCTCATACACATCTACAGTGTGACCCTTTTTCATGTTGGATGCACATATTTATAGTGCCATCCCTTTTTCATGTTGGATGCAAATATCATACATCTCTATAATATCAACCCTTTTTCATGATGGATGCACATCTTTACAATGCCAACCCTTTTTCATGTTGTATGTAAATATCACTCTTTTTGTTGTGCCATCCCTTTTTCATGTTGGATGCACATTTTTAAAGTGTCAACCCTTTTTCACACTGGATGTAAAGGACACACATCTTTCACAATGCCAACCATTTTTCATGCTAGATGTGAATACCACTCATCTTCCTCAATTCCAACCCTTTTTCATGTTGGATGTGATGACCACTCATCTTCCATAGAGCCAACCCTTTTTCATGTTGGATGTGAAGACCACTCATCAACATCACGGACTCATCACTCCCTCTTACGATGGACATCGATATGGACAATGCCAAGCTTGTCCTTGAAGTAGTCAAACTTCACTCTCGAAAGAGACTTGGTCAATACATTGACTATATTCTTGTCTGTCACAATATACTAGAGCTTCAATGCTCCTCTCTACTCCATATCCTTGATATAGTGGTACCTGATCTTGAAGTGCTTCGACTTTTAATGAAACACATGGTTCTAGGACAAATTCAGACAACTCTGGTTGTCATAGAATACACAAATCGCCTCTAAATCGAGATCAAACAATCTTGCAAGTAGTTTTAGAAGCTACATTTCCTCACAACTAGTTGAACAAGTTGCAATGTACTCTTCCTCAGTTGTACTCAGCTCCATACTCGTCTACTTCCTACTAAAATAGGAAATCATGATAGACCCCAAATTGAAGTAGAATCCCAAATTTCTCTTCCTATCTGGGACACTACCATCCCAATATGAATCAACATATCATTGTAGGCTAATCCTCTAATTGTCGCATATATGAGGCCATAATCAGTCGTATCCTTTAGGTACCTCGACACATGCTTTCCTGCAATTAGGTGAACACCTCTCAGATCTACCATATATTGACTCAATGTGTTCAGCGAAAAGCATATATAATTCCTCATGTTCATCAAGTACATCAACAAACCAATCATTTGTCTCTGTATTGTGGCATTAACTATATCTGAAGTAGTATCACACAATAAATTCAAGTTCGATGCAAATGGTGTATCCATGGCCTTGCAATCCATCATCCCAAATCTCTACTGCATATTTTCCTTGCCTAAGGAAAATCTCATCTAGATTCTTCCACACCACTAATACCAAGAATCATGCCAAGATTCTTGAACTCAGATATACTCCCTCTCAATGAGGGAATACATTTGGTATCACTCTGAGCATATCCTTGAGATATTGAGGAAAACAAACATTTCTTGGATAGAGACTAAGTGATAATGTCTCTCATTCTTCTTCTGAAATATGTCTTGTAGTCACTCCCTCTGAAGCATAGCTTTCTTACTTCCTGTGTAAATTGGAATTATGTTCTCTTTGCATCTGGACATCATGTACTAGAGTGACTGGTAGCCTTATCTGATATTGATCTTCTCAGTATCCAACTATGTTATCTCATATCAAATGGGTCTACTAAGATGAGCTTCTTTATCTCACGGTCACTAGATACCAAGATCCTCTGTCTCAAAATTTCACCCATCTATAGTATTCTCATCCTCTGTAATCAACCATCATTAACCTTCTAGCAAAGGTTTAAATCTACATCACTCTAGGTGATCTTCAAGATCATCATGTAATTGTATGTTTTCGTGTGCAATTCCCTAGGTTCCTTATGATCCTAGACAAATACTTCTATAATATGCACTCATGTGATTCTCTACAGGGAGTCCTGAGGCTTAGGGGTTTTCTCGATACACACTTCTAATTTGATTACATTATCTAGTGTAATATCCATCACTGAAGAAGCATTTCTAGCCACTAGAGAAAATGTCTATTCATAATCGACTCCCTCTTTCTAAGAGAAACCATGAACCTTGTTGTGTACTTTTGTGGAATACTTGATCTTGTAAATGAAGGTTGTTGCTAAATATTCACTTGTTCTTCGTAAGAAGTCTCACCATCCTTATCTTGTAGGTGGTTATACACGATATTTCCTAAATTCAAATTCAGCTGCATGACTAGAAACATTTCATAATTATCAAGACATATTAATATTGACTAATTATTATGCATAATGACATAGGCCACATAGTAATGCAACTATCTTAGCCAATTCTTCAACACAACATTCATCCATATTCTATATACACATGGTAACTTTCTAAATTTCTTCCATCTATACCAGAACATAATTAAGAGTGTGCATTGCTCCCAACATGTCAATAAAGAGGTTTCATTCTAGATAAGCAATAATGTCTCATGAAATGTTGTAAAACACCATAGGCTACTTACCCATCACATGCATATTAGTAGTATATTTTTATTCAATGCAATCACTCTAACATGCATAATATATTTCCTAACTCTAAGAACATAAATATGTACACAACTGAAAAATATCATTTAAATAGTTAGATATGTAGAAGAAATGATAATTAAATACTTTATTTGTTTGGTTGGTTGGCTCCCTCTTGATCTCTTCCTCCTTGTAGAAATAACTGGAGTCTATGGAAGTGTATTCTACTTCATATCTTATTTTGAATATCTGTGTCCATATTTATCATGATCGACAGTGCTCAGAAAGTATTATATGGTTCAATTCACTTGGTACTATGAACTAGTGCAGGATCTAGGTGTCCCTTCAATAGCTATATCATCAATAGTCTTTCCATTTGGAAACATAAGAGATTGACAATAAACAAAAGAAAATATATGTCCATGTTCTTCTAGTATTGATATAAATAGGAGGTTCTTCTACAATACATATTTCATCTTCATAGGTTTTCTAGAATTCAATCTTGTAGGAGGCTTCTCCTACTCCTTATATAAAATACTGATAATTCACCTTATGAGGTATGTTAAATTTGTGAACCATTGATCTACAGGAAAATGAGATAAATTTGAGAAGTAGAATTATGTAGTGGAATATCAAAGATAATGTACACTGAAAAAGACAAATCTGATAATAATTGATAAGTTAATTAGAATATTAATCTATGCTCATTAATCAACAATACAATTATTGTACAATAAATATAATTCAAATGCCATGGATAGGATTCAAATCTACCATCTCAAGCTGACTGAATAGATAACTAAAGCTGGCTAAATAGCTAACTCTGTGTGTCTAAATCACTACTGGAGGCTCACTAGTCTAACTATGTATGTCTAAATTAGTCTACAATCAGTTAACGAATGAGGTAGGTGGAAAAGGGCGCCACTCTCCCTTCATGCATGATCTTCCCAAAGTGAGCTAACTGATTGTAACTGGTGCTACACTAACCAAAAGTGAGCTAACTAATTGTAACTGGAGGTTGACTCAACATAACTACTTACCTACCACAACCAACTAATGGAGGTTGCTGGTGGCACTCAGAGTGGGCTCCTATAATGTAGGTATTGGTATCGGTGGAACCAATGGCACAAATTTCACCAGTTGTGTTATAGCTGATTTTACCACACTTGGTATATCACACCTTTATGGACTTCCATGTCCCTCTACATACTCCTTAGACTCCCCTTGCTCAATTTCTACTTTGATGAACCAAGAAAGTCCCCCCAAAAAACATGTTTATGTGTATACACAACTTTTAATCCAATACCCACATATACACGCATATTTTGAGCCGATACATGCATACATTGGGAAATGTGCATAAAAACAAAAAAAATTTGGATTTTTCCTCATTGAGTCCCGAATAACTTGACTCTTTGCCTTCCATATGCCTAGAAAATGCTCGGACTCGACCCTCCATCGCCTATTGGAGGGATATATATTGAGCCTCTTGGATGCATTGAAGGAGGAGAATTTTGGAGAGGAAGAAAACTAAAGTTCATTGTTGCCTCACTTGTTTATGCTTGAGTCTGCATCCCTTTCTCCCTTGGAGCACACATTGTTGCTCTTCCCAAGATATCCTTTTTTTTGTAATCTTGCCACTGAGATGGATTATTGAAGTGGTGTAGGCCCAGATCGAGGACTCAATTTATCTGTTTCAATGAGCTGCTGACAGAGTTTGTCATTGTTCTATCTTTGTTTATTATTAATAGAAATATCCATTTCTTGTTCATTACATGTGTATAAATATGAATATTTTGACCATGGATGTAATTATATTTTCTTATACATGATGGTTTATATATGCTAGAGTAGGCCTAACACTTTGATATATAGCATGCATGTCTTGTTTGTTGTTGTTGAGAGAAAATTGTAAATGCAAGCGTGTTGGAAATGCTCAAAGAGGATCTACATCGACCGTACGAAATAAGGCACGCCTCATATCCCTTAGTGTTATATGTATTTATTTCTCTTGCATGTTGAAATGGATTGATTTATGGTGTCATTCAATCTATTTTGGTCTACCTTAACCCATAGAAAGTTTCTCTCCATAACAGAATTGGAGACTCCACTAGGGAGGTTCCTTTTTTTTCTTTGGGGATTGGGTGCACAATGTGCTTAAATTCGTCCTTGTTTCTCTGTGTTTTTTTGTTGGTTCTAGATGTATATTTTCCCATTAGTGTCATGTGGAAGTGATTTTGGTCTTATCCTATCATTTTACCCCTCTTTCTTCCTGTACGTGATTTTTTGCCTCACAGCTACGTATACACACGGGTTTTGTCTGTATAGTTGTGTATACACACATGTTTTCTGCAAACAATCACTTATGTTTCTATTTTGAGTTGATTTTGATGATTGAGGGTTGTTGGGTGAAGTTTGAAAGTTGTTGAGTCTTCTTGGGTGTTGTTGGTGTCTGTCTACTACCTTTGTTTTTTACCAAAGACCTTTGTTATTTGCTTTTTGATTAGAAGTTGTTCTTGTCATCTTATTTCCTTTTTTGTTTTGGTATTAGTGCATTAGATTTATTTTATCTCAATGTCTTGCTTGGTTGTTGTTTGATACTTGTTTTTGGGTCTAGGATTTGTAGAATCTTGTTATTTAATTCACATATCACTTATTTTAAAAAATACAAACATATTTTATTTTTGGCATGTTTATGCATTTTTGCATTTGCATAGTACTTGCATTAGGTTTGTTTAGTTGATTAGTAACCAGAATTTCATATAGGAATGGTTGCATTGTCATTGGAAGGAAAAATATGCATCTCATGTAGTGGCATACCTTGTTTTCTCATTTAAAGACACAATTGCACTTGGCATTATTTGTTAGGTTTGCATATTTACTTTCACTGTTGAGTCATAACATCATTGGTTGCACGGCCATTTCCTTTGAGTAATCACAACCCCTAAAATAAACACTCAAATTAAAATGAATTACACATTTTTATTTGATAGGGTACATCAATAAGCTTAGGTTGTAGAGTCTTAGAATAGGATTTTGTGAATAAATTTATCCAAGACTACTAAACAAAACAAGTAGGTGTCTATCTAGGTGAGAGAGTGAAATCCTTGGTATAATTGGTGTTCTCAGGAGACTCCTCTTACATAGGAGTTAAGCATGAGGAAGAATACACTTTTGTGGTGGGGATAGACAAGATTTCCACTCTCTGTGCAGCGCCAAAGATATTTCCAAGATCTTATTCATATATGGGGTCTTTTGAGGTACCTTCGATGCTTTTGAGCTTCCAACTTTGCTACCCTTCCCATACGGTAGATCCCTCATGCAATTGTATGCCTAAGCATTGGTTATATTGGTTTGACCTTAGTTTCCTTACCTAGGTATCATAGGGGGTCCTTGCAAAGGTTCTTTTGTGAGTGTCCTGGACATGTATGGGTTAGACAACACAGTCTCTTTACGCGTTGAAGCTGAGGGCCACTATAATTGGTTACACACCTTTGCTTGTAGTGTATGGGAAACTTAGGCCTCTCCTATGTGAGACACACCTTCTACATTCAGGAGCTCATTTATCCTCCCCTTGGATTGCTTGCATTTTGGATTAGATTCTCTTAGGAGTGTGCTCTCTATGCGCTAGACTGATTTCAGGTTCATAATTAGTTTGAATCTCTTTATTTTTGTGGAGTCATCATGGATTTGGGAGCGAAATTTCACTATTCTCGACGTTTAGCAGGTCTTCCTCCTTCTATGTATCCTCCTCCTTCACGAAAGAGTGCCAGACAGTCCAGGAGGACTCATATTCACTATGATTCACACACCGATCTCACTATGAGTCATACATCTGAGATCCCGGAGCCCCCTCCTTCTCCACCCCCTGGGGCGGGGAATGTGCCAAATAGTGTATATGGGACTCTAAAAGAAGTTGATCCTTTTGAGTTTGGTGTGTCATATAATGTACTAGACCAGTTTTCAAACTATGTAAACATAGACCATCGATCTTCTTCACAGGGGTAGAGCGACGAGACTCATCTGTTACCCTATAGAACTGTCCAACTTAGATTTGGCATGCCATACCTCCTGGAGGTCATTCCATTATTTAATGTATGTACTATGCCTCGGGCCACTGCCATCCCTTTCCATGCGGATAGGTTTGGCAGTGGTCACGTTGCACCTTCCACACCTGTTGTAGGAGGATCTTCATACTCGTTACCTAGGCATAATACTAGTGTCCCCATTCGTGGAAATGTCCCTAGACATGTGAACATTGGAAGAACAACTTATATTTCATCTTATGCTCCATCGTCCAGTGCACCTATTCCTTCAAATGTGTTTTTAATGTCACATCCTCCCCATAACTCACATGGTCCTTCAGGTTGGAGTACTACCTCTAGACATGTTTTTCCCTCATCTGCCCCCATAGTAGTATCACAAGGCTATGTTCCTCCTTCTGGGTCGGAAGTTTATGTACCACCTTTTATGTTCGAGGGTCAATTTGTGTATCAGTCCTAAAATTATGGCTATGTATCACCCCAGTCTCAAGGTATCCTGAATTATAACATTCCCATGTACCCTTTTATGGTTCAAGCAGGAGGAGGCTATTATCCCACTGGCCAAGGCCATGGTTGGGCCGAGAGGTGCTTTGTACAGCTCAAATGGGAGAGGTGTATCTTGTCTATAACGCTGACATGGCACATATCGACTTAATACAAATAATAATAATAAAAAGTAAAAAATAAAAAAACTTATAACATGTCGGCTTATAATTAAAAGAAAACAAAAAAACAAAAATATTATACTCCTATAAATATACAACCATATTAGGGCAATATTCACAATCTTACAAACTGCGTAGTAAAATATTAGTAGTAAAATTCAATTGACTTGAGTAGTAAAAAGAAAAATTATAAAACCAATAACATATAAAATTTAATTTTAAATTAGCTAAATTGTAAAACACATTTATGTAATTATATATCAAATTTCATTTTAAAATTTCCTTGACTTGAAAAACTATCCTTCAATAATAGATTTATTATTGGTGGGAAAGGCTACCAAGAGAATCTCTCTTGCTCACTTTGGCACATTACAATGGAATATTACAACCATATTTATAAGGTTATTTAAATGCAAATACAATTAGCAAGAAACCAAGCCACTAAAACCATGTTCCTTAAACCACGTTTATCTTTGTTCATTCCAAAGTCAAGGTTAACCCTAACATGTAAATGTTCAATTTTAGTTATAGAGAAAAACAAGTCATTTCTCAAAAACATTTTGATAAATGTTTAAAATCTTCATTTGATGGTAAAATGTTTTTCAAATTCCAATTTATTTTGGAAATATAGATTTAAAATTTTATATGGATTATTTTACTCATTAACTACTCTTAATATTCATTATTAATTTTAAAGAAAGACAAGTAAAGCAATTTTTGGAAAACTATTTGATTACATTATTATTAATGTTACTCGCATTCTTCTACTAATATTTACCCTATTTTGAAATTTCTTAAGAAATTTGGCCATTTCCCTCCCAATTAGAATACTTATTAGACATTTTTGTAAATTAAAAAGGGTTTTCACCTCAAGAAAACTTTATCCTTCTCAGTGCTTGGTAGAGCCATAGTTAATATGGATCTATACTGGTGTTTACAACAACCATACTTACATGAATTAGTCTTATCAAGGGGAATGGAACTAGATGGCACAACCTAGGCTCTCTTTTCTAGCTACGTTGAACTTGCCTCATTTATCGAGATTGACCAATGATCCGGCATCTCATGATCCGACATGGCCATTTGTTCCCACCAAGCTTCCTTCATACATTCCAAAATTTGAAGGTAAGAGTGGTGAGGACCCTGGTGAGCACATTACTACTTTCCACCTATGGTGCTCTTCAAATTAGTTGAACCATGATTATGTTCATTTACGACTGTTTCAATGCACCCTCACGGGTCCTATGACAAAATGGTATATAGCGTTTCCTGGGGGCACATATCGGAAGTTCAATGACCTAGCCATGACCTTTCTCAACCACTTTCAGCTACCTGTGTGTTATGATGTTGGTACTGATCTCTTGTCAACATTTCAGAAGGATAAAGCCATGCATATTTCCTACCATATTCAAGAGTGGCGTAGACAAAATCAGTTTATTAAGGCTAACATTCCACCAAAGTTTCTTTTGGAATGGTTCCTCAAGTCGTTATTTCCATATATAGCGAAGTATGTTTTCACATCTGGAGTGATGAATGAGGAACGGGCTATATTTCAAGCTCAATAACTAGACTTGATTTATGCTCAGTCTGGGATCTTATACGAGATTATTCTGAATGTACCGCGATCAAGCTTCGAGCCAAAGTTCAAACCTGGGCCACATGTTGATGGCATTGTCGACTCTACAAGTACTAAACCCGTAGACTTGATTACGAATCAAATGAATAATTTGTCTATTAACCAGCCTACGTTAGGATAAGATATGGCTTTGTATCATCCCACCCAATCAATGGATGTACACTCTGTTCAATCATCGAACTATAAGGGTAACCAATAGCCCAGATGAAATAAGAAAAAGGGAAGAAATAATCGAAAGGGTGGGAATAGGAATGGAAATTATAATGATGACAAGAACGGTGATGATGTTGGGGGGACAAGAAGTCTAAAGATAAGTTTAAGTTCCCCTACAAGATTTGTGGGGGAGATCACATCACTCACTTGTTCCCTCGTATTGAAGATGCCTTGAAATTCATCGCATAGAGCCCAGCTATGTTGATGCACCCTTTACCGCACAATCAAAATATGAATTCAAAGATCATGGAATTTGAAAGTGCTTCGAGTGGGAATCAAAACCTGCTAAACACCGAAATTGACCATGTTTGAATCAACATGATGTCAACCAAGAATGTTGCGATACAAGCTAAAGATTATGGTTTGTCGCAACCCGAATTAGGAAAAGAACCTGCTCCTCCCGAGGCCCCTTTGCATATCGACAAGCTTGAAGTCCCACCTCACATTCCTAAGGGAGTATTAAATCATTCGGGGAACAATATTAATTCTTGAGCCACCCAAAATTATTCCATTATCAAATATTTGGGTCAGACTCCTTGTGCGATGTCTGCCTTAGAATTCCTTTAGACTTTCCCTTCGCAGAGGAAAGATTTGTTGTATGCCCTTGGGGTGGTTGATTCACATCCTTCCACAGTGATTAAATTTGAAACCCATGAATTCCAGCCTCATTTTCCTTACCATGTGGCTCTCCTTTTCCACTTGGAGTGTATGAACAACACCATTAAATGCATAGTAATTGATGAAGGCATTGCGGCTTCTGTGATGTCTTTATCCTGTTGGAAGGTTTTAGGTTCTCCTCATTAGAGGAATTTTGGGGTCTAAAATGGGCCTCCTAAGGAAAATAATAAAATAATAGTTAAAATAATAAAATAATAGTTAAAATAATAAAATAATATTGATTAATTTTGGAGGAAGAAAGAAAAAAACTACTTTTTGTGTTCGTATTTTCGACATATCTCCCTGTGTTTTTACTCAAATTTCGATCGGGAGAGCTCGTTGGATGCGGAATTTGATTCCGCATCCAATGAGTACCCACACTGCATACTTTTGATGGACCCCGCTACTCCAAAAACAAGAAATACCTGAAAAAAACGTGATGATGACATCATCATCACGATTTTTCAGGTATTTCTTGTTTTTGGGGTAGTGGGGTCCATCAAACGTATGCAGTGTGGGTACTCTTTGGATGCGGAATCAAATTCCGCATCCAACGAGCTCTCCCGATCGAAATTTGAGTAAAAACACAATGAGATATGTCGAAAATACGAAGAAAAAAAGTAGTTTTTTTTAATGACAAATATGTCAATTCAACCATTATGGTTGACTTATTTTATTGAAATTCTATTGGTTCTTAAATTCCAACTCACAAAAACTTATTTTGGCACGTTTTCTTATAAGGCCCATTTTAGACCCCAAATTTCCTCTAATGACATTGTCGAGATATGGAACCATGTTGACTGCTTTTGATGGGATATATTTTTGGCTGCATGGAATAATTCCTTCTCTTGAATTCTAATTTGGGGGGAATATCGTGTCGATCACGTTCGATGTGGTTGATGCGTCCTTGACTATAACCTTGTACCGGGTCGTAACTGGATTTATAACATGAAAGTGGTCATGTCATCTCTCTTCTGAGTTGTTTGTTTCCCTTTTGAAGGGAGGATTGTCATGGTCACGCAAAACTATTTTGATAATTCTGATATGAAAGCATCGTTGGGAGCTACTATCCCAGTCATCGATAATTCTTGGCTGACAACTAAGAATGTTGAAGTGGGGATGTATTTGTCATTGATGGCAACTTTCAATATTTTCGCACCAATTCTTACAATATGTTCCAGCCTTGGTTGTGAATCGTCATCATTGAGTTCTATTCCATTTCACATTTCACATTTGGAAGACCCTTGGACTCTCCCTTCTCTGAGCACTTCGGATGAATATCCTAGACCTACCAAGATGGACATTCCGTTATCTACAATGACAATTGAATATCAAGCTACTCTTGGCCCCATTATAGATCCTAGTCCTTCCTCTTCGCGGACGGAGGAGGAGGACCCGTATGCACTACCTACATGGGCGATCGCTTCGTCACACTCTCATGATTTATTTGATGACATTTTCCCTTTATATAAAGCTATCCTTGAAGCCATGAATGGTTTAGCTGGGCCTTGGGAGGATTTACATCATTGATCTTACTTTCTCCTAGAGCTTAAATGTATTGAGTGTGATGACTATAGGGTGATCCTTGGTGAGAAAGTTGGTAGGTCCATAGTCCCATTAGGTGCTCCTAGTAATTTTGTCTAAGGGAACATGGCTAATTTGTCATCGACTATCCCTATAGACATTTATTGAATCCCTGGAAATATTGAAAATGTTTACATCGAGGAGGATTGTTCCCCGATGAAATTAAGGCATACACTAAGATTTTTAAAGAATTTTGAGATGTTTTTTCTTAGTCATATGATGAGATGTCGGGAATAGACCCTTGCATTGTTGAACATGAAATTAATACCTATCTGGATGCTAGACCTGGTTGACAATGCTTGCGAGTTATGAATCCCTGTAAGGCACCCGCTATTAAGGCAAGGATAAAGAAGTTTCTTAAAGCTAGATTTATTTATCCGGTTCCCTTGACTGAAAGGGTATCCAATCCCATTTTGGTTGATAAGAAACAAGGGACTATCTGTGTGTTCACTATTTTCAATACTTGAATAGAGCTTGTCCTAAAGATAACTTTCCCATGCCATTCATAGATCATATTTTGGATAAGTGTGCGAGAAGCAAGGTGTTCTTGTTCGTGGATGGATTTTCAGGGTATAATCAGATTCAAATAAAACCTGAGGATCAACATAAAATGGATTTCATTTTTCCTTGGGGTACATTTGCATACTGAAAAAATGCCTTTCAGCCTTAAAATCGTCAGAGCTAATTTTCAACGGGCTATGATCTTTGCTTTTCACGACCTTAAGAGAATTATTGAAGTGTATCTTGATGATTTACCTACTCATTCTTGTTTGAGAGTGGATCATCCTGACCATCTACTCTTGGTTTTTGAAATATGCCACCGATATCAAATCTGGTTAGATCCTCAAAAGTGCATCTTTTGCATGAAAGTAGGTCACTTACTGGGTTTTATCATTTCTAAGGAGGGAATTAGGGTCGAACCTCTTAAGGTTGAGGCAATACCTTGATTGTCTCCCCTACGCATGATTAGACATCTTCAAAGTTTTCAAGGGATGGCTAACTTCTTGCGGAGGTTTGTTGTCAATTTTTCCAATTTGACCAAGGGTTTCATGTTCCTTTTAAAGAAATACACACCTTTTATCTGGGATGAGCAAGCCCAAGAGTCTTTCGATGCATTGAAGAAATCCTTGGCATTGACCCCCACGCTTAGTCCTCCTGACTATAGTCGACATTTCTTGTTATATGTGGTCGTGTCTCAAGAGACGATTGGAATGGTTTTGGTTCAAGAGGATGAGAAGCTCCAAGAGCACATTATCTATTATCTTAGTCGAAACCTCATTGATTATGAACATTTTTATACTCATGTCGAGAAGATATCCCTAACTACCATCCATGCGGTTCAACGATTGAGACCATTACATACTCCTTTGCTAGACTTTGGTTGTGGCTCACATCAATCCATTTCAGTTCATCCTCACTAGATGGATAATAGGGGAAAATACAATAATTTTTTTGTGATTTTGCAAGAATTTGATCTCGATTTTGTTTTGGCAAAGTCGAAGAAATCATTGATTTTTGCGGAGCTCATATCAGATTTTCCTAGTTTGGATGAAGTTGAGGTTCATGAAGACTCTTTTGTGGATGAGCATATTTTCCTCATTTCAACTATGGACCCATGGAATGGGGATATTATTATCTATTTGCAAACTTTGAAGGTTCCTCCTCACCTCTCATAGGATGAGCATCGATGGTTACGTCATGTAGCTAAGAATTACCTCATTGTTGGTGACACTTTGTATCACTTTGGGTTTGATTCCATTTTGCATCGATGTTTAACTCATGAGGAGGTTGAGCTTGTGTTGAATGATTTCCATGGAGGGCATGTGGTGGGAATTTATATGGTCTTGCTACATACCAAAAGATTTTGAGAGCAAGTTATTTTTTCCCTCGATCTTCTAGGATTGTGTCAATGCGATCAAGCGGTGCCACCTATAAAAATTGAGCTCATAGGAATCTATGAACCAAGACAAAACTCACAAATAGATCTCACAAAAAAATTACTTAGAATTGAAAAGAAACAGTGCAAAAAATGGTTTGTAGTTATATAATGCTTTCATTAATCAAAAATCAATTGGATAAAATATGGATGATGTTTACAATGTAATACATTGGTATTAATAACCGGACAATTTGAATATATGAGAGTAAATTCGAATTGATTAACTCAGTCTAACTGTATGGATAACTGGACATGTCTAAATCTCTATCGGATCCTAACTAGTTAGCTCCAGTTGTCTAAATCAATGGCTCAATCAGTTAGAATCAGTTAAACTAGTATAACTGAATGTAACTGGATGTAACTAAATGTAACTGAATGTAAATGTATGTAACTGACTCATAACTAGGCTTGACTAGTCACCAACTGAACTCGATTGAACGAGGTTGGTGTCGGCACTCCCAGTGGCTCCTAAATTGTAGGGATTGGTCTAGGAGGCACCTAAATTGATGCATGCAAGTGTATTCAGTGGTAGTTAGCCTCAATTAGTGTTCCACAAACTCTAGTAACTGGTGCATGTGGACCTAATGGTACTAGTGACTAAATAAATACTGAAAATAATCCTAATTTAGGAATAATTGACCAATTTGGACAAGGGAGGATTATAATCCTAACACCCCCCCTGAATGCTAACTTGGACATTTGTGGGCCCTGGTAACTAATACCATAGGTCACCCATTACAACTAAATTAAAAAATTAACTACTTAATACAAACAAGTAAACAAAGAAAAACCTCATGGGAAAAATACCGCCCCTCAAACTAAGCAAGTAAAATTAGGATAAAGCTTGTTCTTCTATGCATAGGTATCCTGGGTCCTGGCATGTGAACTTATCCATCCAAACTAAATGATTATTTCTATAGGAACATTCTTCTTCGGAAGAATAATAATGTGCTCAACTAAATCAGAAATATAAATAGCTGCTAGATGAAAACTGGACCCATGTAGAGCAATTGAAATCAACTGATGAGAGAGAAAAAGTGATTCAGAATTCGAACCATTTGAGGAACACCCAAGAAAATAATATATTGCAGCCTTTAACAGAAAAAAATGTAATGTAATATCGGCTCCAAGTGTTAGGATCATGTGTCCAGGAGAATGCATAATGTCTACCTCTTTACTAGTTCTGTGAGGAGATGAGCATGTGATCAAAGGTAGAGAATCCCTGGGACTATGGAGAGTGAATGCTTGAGATACATAATCTGATATAGCTTCATAAATAACTATTGATTCACAAAAAACAATATCAGCAACCTCATAAGAGGAAATTAACATCAAATCCCCAACAACAAATTTGAAGAAGCCTTGCGGTACTTGATTTGTCACACCAAAATTGATGAGACCAGCTACAAGCATGACTGAAGGCTCTTGGAACTTAAAATTTGAACCAAATAATATCATATGAAATCAAAATAATATCATATCAGATCCAAATAAGTTCATATCAGATCCAAAAGTGTGGTCCACCGAGATGGTAGATGCACAATTTTCTCCTTCTTCAAAATTCTAAATTTTGGTGCATTCAATCCTGTAGGAATTTGCTGGAAACTCAAGATCAATGAGAGTGAATGGATCACTCCTGAAATATGATATTATTTCAAAAATATCCAAATAATTACTTATCTGCACATCAGCAGTAACATTATAGGGAGAGAAATCAAATCCCTCTTCATTCTCTGAGCCAGTCACTGGCAAACTTTGCACATAATTTAAAGGAGGAACATTGGAGAGTGTTTGCATAGAATTTAAGGAGAGTTTTTCTTCAATATAAAAGATTCAAATGTCTTATTTTGTATCATCCATATGAGAAGATGATATATCATACATCTCATAAACTTCTGGAGAAACATGAGAAGGAGTCACTCCAAGGAGACTTTCTTCAATTCGAATTGACTGTGAGGAAGATTCCGCTTCTTCTTCATCTTGAACAACTTCATCAGATAGAGTAGAGGCCAATAATTTTGAATAGAGAACTCTTCTATTTCTATTTGTGATATCCAAATTGCTATTATGATCCTCATTATTCTTTCCAAAGGTTCTGTCCAATTTTTTCTAGAGATCCTTTGGGTATTTAGTAGATTTAACAAGGTAGCGCAAGCTTGGAGAAAGGGCTAGACAAATTGTTCCAAAAGGTCTATCACCATCGTTTAGCTAGTAATTATCATCCTCATAAGACTCTTTACCAAGTCCAATAGACACCTCATATGCATCTTGTCTCTTGAGAGATGAAATCATCTTCAACTTCCATTCTGAATATCTTGTGGATGGAATAAGAAGAGGAACTAATAATTTCGAATCCATATGAAGTTGTACCTGTAATTACACAAAAAACACAAAGTAAGGTCGACCTGCACTTTTGGATTTTTCATCACACCCAGGTTAGCCAATCAAGAAATATTGATCAACAATTTATTTTCCCGGGTATTATGTGGTAAACTCTCTGCTTCTGGTGCAAAGCTGGAATTTTGAGTTTTTTTGCTCAAATTGATTTGATCCAGCATGAAATCTGTAGAAGGAGAAGTGCCTTGTCTTGCCAATGCTCTAATACCATATAAAAATTGAGCTCAGAGGAATCTATGAACCAAGACAAAACTCACAAATAGATATCACAAATAATTTACTCAGAATTGAAATGAAATGGTGAAAAAAATGGTTTGCAGTTGTATAATGCTTTCATTAATAAAAAAAGTAATTGGATACAATATGGATGATGTTTACAATGTAATACATTGGTATTAATAACCAGAAAATTTGAATATATGAGAGTAAATTCGAATTGATTGACTCAGTCTAACTATATGGATAATTGGACATGTCTAAATCACTATCAGATCCTAACTAGTTAGCTCCAGTTGTCTAAATCAGTGGCTCAATCAGTTAGAATCAGTTGAACTAGTATAACTGAATGTAACTAGATGTAACTAAATGTAACTGAATGTAACTAACTGGATGTAACTGGATGTAACTAACTCATAACTAGGCTTGACTAGTCACCAATTGAACTCAACTAAAGGAGGTTGGTGTTGGCACTCCAAGTGGCTCCTAAATTTTAGGGATTAGTCTAGGAGGCACCTAAACTGATGCATGCAAGTGTATTTAGTGACACTTAGCCTCAATTAGTGTTCCCTACACTCTAGTGACTGGTGCATGTGGCCCAATTAGGCCATGTGGACCCAATGGTACTAGTGACTAAATAAAGACTGAAAAAGACTCCTAATTTAGGCATAATTGACCAATTTGGACAAGGGAGGATTATAATCCTAACACCACCCTTGCCAGGTTTTTGCATGGAATATGTGCTTGCATCCTACCCCGTTACATCTGATTATTACCATTGGTCCCTTCACCAAGTGGGGGGTTGATTTTATGGATTGAAACCTAGATTCGTTTGGAGGGCATCATCATATTCTAGTGGTTGTTGATTAATTCATGAAATGGGCAGATGTTATGCCCACTATTGAATTCGACGATGAGACAGCTGCACATTTCATTTTCAATCAAATTATCACCCGGTTCAAAATCCCAAGAGAGCTTGTCATAGATCATGGTAGGAACTTTCCAAACAAGATGATGGTTGAACTGTCTTTTAAGTTGGGATATAAGCAAGAGAAATCATCTTATTATTATCCTCAAGCAAATAGACAAGCTGAAGTTGTGAATAAGTCCCTTAAGTCCATTCTCCAAAGAACCATAACATAGAGCAAGACTAATTGGCATATCATGTTGTATCCTTCTTTGTGGGATTACCAAAACATGGTTAATACTACCACTGGATTTTCTCCATATCAATTGGTGCATGGGATGGAGTTGATTTTACTAATTGAATGTGAAATCCCTTCTTTGAAGCTAGCCATAGAACTTTTTCCAGAAACTTCTGAGTTAGAGGAACACATGGTCCACTTAAAGAAAATTGATGAGCAACGTCAAGATGCCTTAATGGATCTTGAAGTAAACAAGTGTCGTGGTAAGGCTCAGTATGATAAGTCTGTCCATCCCCAGAAGCTTAGTGAAATTGACTTGGTCCTCATGTATGACCAAGCTAGTGAACCGTTAGCGGTGGGAAAATCTAACCCCATGTGGCATGGGAATTACATAGTCAAATGAGTGTTAGATAAAAAATATTACAAGTTAATAGATTATGAGGGGATGGCCTTAGTGGAGCCTAGAAATGGGATCTATATTAAAAAATACTATGCATAATTCTTAGCTGAGGCTGATACTTTGTATACTATTGTACAGTTGCATAGTTTAGTTTTGGTCTTCTTATGGTGATCGAGTTTGTTGAATTACTTATGTTTCTTGGAGTAGATGTCGATAGTGTATTTGGTATATGTAGGATATGCTGACAGTGCCATCCGCCACACCCAGAACTCAGCCTTAGCTGCTTGGGTGATATATACACCTACGGGTCAATTTTTGTCTTCGGGAGTTGTATGTCTCCATCCTTCATCGAACAATATTGCTGAATATAGTGACGTGATTGAGTTATTACATGATTCCATCTCTCATGGTATTTAGTCTCTTGACGTACATCTTGACTCACAGTTAGTGGTCTTACAGTTAAGTGGCATGTATCATATTAGAGATCCAACTTTATTACGAAGATTCTTCCAAGGTTGTTAGAATGACAATTTGAAAACATTAAATGCATTCACATTCCAAGGAACTACAATCATGTTGCTAATTCATATGCAAATTACGTACTAGATTTGCATTTGATACACAGACAATGAAGAATTCCCATCACATTCACACAAGTAAATATAAATAACTGATCATCATACCATTTTTTCATTCAAAATATAGTCCAAAAAGTTGTGTCATAATACATAATGTCATGATACAAAATTGGGTCTTTTTAAGCCACCAAAATATACTACATGATCGATACAAAAAAGTACATCTAGGCCTCTAAGACTGTGGAGTAGGGTGCTGATCATGAAAATACATGACATCCCTAGATAACCGTCTCAACAACTGAACCCGTGTGCAGGGTACACCTACTACCTATCGCTACATCATCTCAAGAAAGTCCTCGACTTGCGCCATGGGCACCCTGTGTGTCAAACGGACAAAGTTTGTGTGGATGTTTTGGAACGTACGCTCCGCATCCAGACCCAATATATCATCACCTCTCCCCCTTCAACGCTGTCGAGGGATGCTATCTATTTGTTTAGGAACAACATCTACATATACATGACTAGTATCAATATGTGTCACCACCTAAAAACATGTTTTTTATTTCATTATATCAAAAAATAAAAAATAAATAGAATAATTCAAAAAAAAAAATTCGGGATTGTCACCTATATCGCCGTATGCGGATCCCTATGGAATAGGCATGTCTGGATTTCCACGAAAGTATATCCCTGCATATGGGTAGTCATCTATGGCTACAATTTGTCTATGCCACCAGTGGAAAAAGTCAATTGGGTAGGGCATAGCTACACGTCATCCTCCCAGCCACCGCATCACATTTTTCTAGTGCAACTAAGCTAGATACCGAGGATTATGAGGAGTGATCTCCACTCTTGGGATTAGCCTCGGTACGCGTTCAAAGAAAAATCTACTTAAAATGTTGGAAAAACCAAAGTTTATCGTTCTACCTAGCTTGCAGTCCGTAAGTTGTTTTTTCATGTTACCTAATAGCAAGGTAATCCAGTCATAGATAGTGGACCTCATGCACTCAACCACATAAACAGGGATGATTTTAAGGAACCATACTTATTTAAAAGTGTATAAATGTTGGTGAATATTACCAATTCTTAAAACACCAACTATAAAATGATTGGAGATATTTTTTAAAACATATTTTATTTTCCAAGGATTTTATATCGTTTATATAATAATTTGGCGATTTTTAGGGTGAAAAAATTTTACCCCATCAAAATTGGGCGAAACAGGGCTTCAAAAAATTCAAAATGGCTAATCTTTTTTGGGAGAAAAATAGAGAAAAATAGCCCACTAGGATAAAATTCGCCCCTAAAATTATCCCTGTGCATAAAACATCAATGGCATGGAATCCTGATGGAGAGATGCTAACCCTGCAATCCTGCCTAGTGCTAGTAATATGGCCTTGAAGCCAAGGTTCTGGATAGAGCTCACTGGGACCTAAATCCCAACCTTTTTTGTGTCTAGGAGGTAGTATATAGAAATTTACTCCTCAATAGTGAGGCCACCTACAACCCCACGCTCTCATATTAACTACCTCACCTTGGCAGGATAGTCTAATGATAACATAAATATCCTCAACCTCAAGGCTAAGGGGCATCATGTCGATCTGGAAGGTCTTTGTATTTGGATCCCAGTATTCCACCAGCATCTAGAGTAGTCTTGGCTTAGCTCTTAAGCTACCAAGAAGCCAAAAATTATATAAGTCACATGCCCTCAAATTTTGTTGGGCCACTAGATCACCTTGCACGACCCTATCCACATCTTCGTGTTCGCGTTCACGCCATTCCCATACCATCCTGCACAAAAACACAATATTTTAATGAGTTTCCACCTAAAAAATTGGTATGCAGGGCCTTGTACATGACTCTTTCTCAAACAACCATGCATATACACGGAAATAAAAGGATTTCCCACATATACTCATCTCTATACGCGGAAATCGAGAGGTTTTTCATGTGGGCCAAAAAGCCAATTTTAGGGTATTTCAAAATAAAAATTCAGCCACTAAAAATTAAAGGAAAAACATTAAAATGAAATAGGTTGGGATGAAGAGTTACTTGGATCGGACGGTTCCTAGTTTCGTGGCCTGTAGCTCCCGAAATCAGTGTTTGAAGTTCGTGGTTCAAATGCACTATGTGTGGTAAAAATTCCAAATGGTATGGTGAAAATGAGTTTTTTACTATATTATAGAAAATTTTTGAAATTTTTACCCACTACTCTATAGTTTGAACCATTATTTACTGTTTTGGATAGTTATTTCCTAATGTTGTGGTGTAGGGACCTGATTTGAGCATACTTTGACTGAGACTTTGATTCATTCGTATCTATTACAAGTATATTTTTGAACTAGCATATAGGTTAGGACTACACATCTGCTTGCATTATGCATCGCCTTATGACCATTTCACCTTAACTTTAGGTACGAACCCACTTAGTAATGTCACGGAACGTTCATACTGCTATTAAAAGTGGCATTATGTAAGTGGTAGAGTTTTCCTATTCATGGGTTCCCTAGTTAGATCCCACTTTGCAATTTGGCACCCATGCCGAGATTTCTCCATTAGGTTTGGGAGTCCCTTATAGTCCTACCATGTCCTTAAGCAAGAGAGGCATATCCCTCTTGAACTTTATGCTGGCCATCTCCCATAGGGACTCCCTTGTATATCAAGATGTAATTGCATTTCATGTGTTTTTCTTTCCTTATTGAGCTTTATGTCGGCTCCCCGCTTCAGAGTTATAATCCATGTAGCCCAAGCTTGCCTCAATCCTAGCCAAGCAGAGCCTTTTATATATCCTTTGCAACTTTATCATCCCTTACTATGAGGATACCTTCCCTCAAGTGTCCTCATGCTGCACATGCTTCCTTGCATTGAGCATAGGTATGTTCCACTATTGGGAACTAGTTTTATTTCCCGTGAAACTCGTCTCCTCCTAGCTATATACTATAAGCACTTTTATTCTTTTTCAATATTTGTAATATGAAAAAGTCCAAAAAAATAAAAAAAATCTGTAGGGGGAATGGTATTACTTTTGGCAGTTATCGATTCGTGTCTCCTTCGAACAGAGCACTGTATATCACATCCATTGGTTGGGTTTTTAGTATGAATTTAGGATTTGTACTAATTACTTTGAGTTTTCTCCACTGACTGGTTATGCTTCCAGTCCCTATGGAGCCTCTGTTGATTCCTCCCATGTCACAGAGGTATCCCAGTTCGCATGTCGAGTCTTTGTTTCCTATTTTCAGTCATCATTTTCCTTATGCTCTTGTTCGAAGGAAGTATTAGACTAAATCGACCATTCCTCAGTTATCTTGTCTTTGTATGTCATCCATTCCCAATATAGTTACTGGTTCATGCACATATTGTTCATTCAAGTTCTTCCAAATTATCCAGCGTTGTTGAGTACCTCGTGTTGGTTGATTGGTGATTCCCTAATTCCCTCCTTCCATTGGATTCCATTCCATTGACTTCAAATAATTTATTGTAGAATAGGATTCTAGAGTCCATTGAGTTCCTTGAGACTTGCAGTCATCAGTGGCAGGTCCTCTCACCATCGATAGTTTTGGGAATACATCAATGCCCCTTATTGATGTATTCTTTCAAGTGTTTGACCTCAACACATATATTCACACTTGTTGGATTGAACTCTGTACCTTGATTCCCATTATTATTATCGGCGGGGTATCTCACATATGTTAACGGTATACCTCAATGAGCGATAATCATACGATGGACCATCATGTTCGACCTTGACACCTTTATTCGCATGACGGGACATGTACTCGTAGTGGTTTACATAGAAGACGTCTGAACTTGGTGGAATTCCATATATGCTACCTTCTTGATCGTTCCAATATTTATGAGATGTCAACTCTCATGGCCAGATTCCAGTATATTATCAGATATATTCATCCACTATGGATATTTTGTTCATTGTATATTATACATGGAGATGATCACACATGAAATTTTTATATCATGCCTATTCATCGCCATTGTACTCTTATGTATATGGGACTACTACATTTATATTTGCATTCACATGATGATATTTATCATTGTGTTGTACTGATGAGTGGTTGGTTCTTCCACCTGGTTCTTCATTACTCCACTTCTGGGATGGATATAATGTATTTCTTCCATCATGTTACCCCTCTGACCTCACATATTATGGGGCATTTGTTATAGATTATTTTACCACACTTGGTAGATCACACCTTTATGGCCTTCCATGTCCCTCTATAGACTCCTTGGACCCCCCTTGCTTAAGTTATACTTTGATGAACCAAGAAAGTCCCTAAAAACACATGTTTATGTGTATACACAACTTTTAATAAAATACCCGCATGTACATGCAACTTTTGAGCCAATACCTGCATACATCAGGAAATGTTCATAAAAACAAAAACTTTTGGAGTTTTCATCATTAAGTCCCAAATAACTTGACTCTTGGCCTTCCATATGCCTAGAAAATGCTCAGAATCGACCCTCCATTTCCTCTTGGAGGGATATATATTGAGCCTCTTTGATGCATTGAAGGAGGATAATTTTGGAGAGCAAGGAAACTATACTTCATTGTTGCCTCACTTTTTTATGCTTGAGTCTGCATCCCTTTGTCCCTGTGGAGGACACATTTCTGCTCTTCCCAAGAATTCCTTTTATTTGTAAGCTTTCCATTTAGATGGAGGATTGAAGTGGTGGAGCCCAGGTGGAGGACTTGGTTTCTTCGTTTCGACAAGGTGCCGACAGAGTTTGTCAGTGTTCTATCTTTGTTTATTATTAATAGAAATATCCATTTCTCATCCATTACATGTGTATAAATATGAATATTGTTTCCATGAATGTAGTTATATTTTCTTATACATGATGTTTTATATATGCTAGAGTAGGCCTAACACTTTGATATATAGCATGATGGTATTGTTTGTTGTTGTTGAGAGCGAATTGTAAATGCAAGCATGTTGGAAAATCTCAACAGGGATCTACATCAACCGTCTAGAATAAGGTACGCTTCATATCCCTTAGTGTTAGATGTATTTATTTCTCTTGCATATTAGAATGGATTGGTTTCTAGTGTCATCCAGTTTGTTTTGGATTACCCCAAGCCATAGGAAGTTTCTCTCCATAACAAGTTGCGCCAGTGCCACCAATGGCACCAATGGAACCAGTGGCACCAATGGAACCAATGGCACCAATATTCACAGTGGTACCAAAACTCCAGTAAGGTGATAAATGACCTCCTAAGCTAGGAGACATGAAAAATATACTATATTGGACAAAGGAGGATTATTAATCCCAACACCCCTCCCCCCCTTAATCCTAACTTTGGACAAATTGGGCCCTAGAAACTAGGCCAAAATTTACCCATATAATCTAAATGACATAAAATAAACTGCTTAATAAAATAAGGAAAATGGGGAAAACCTCATGGGACCCCCCCCCCCTCAAAATAAGCAAGAATCAGGAAATTTTGTTGCAATATGCAACTCTGTGGAGCAATAATGTAGGTTATTCTATGCATCATCATCCTAATACTATGCATGTGAACCTATACAAACTAAATTATTATGTATGGAGGAATTTTCCTCTTTGGAAGAAGATGAATATTCTCAATTGAATCAAGAACATAGACAACTGCAAGATGAAAACGGGACCCATGTAAAGCAACTAAGATCAACTGATGAGAGAGAAAAAGTACTTGAGAATTCGAACCATGTGAGGTAAACCCAAGAAATTGATATGTTTCAGCATTGAACATCGAACCATGTGAGGAAAAATTTTCTCCAAGTGTTAGGAGCAAGTGTCCAGGCGAATGCGTGATGTCTCCATATTTACTAGTACTATGAGGATATGTGCATGTGATCAAGTAGAAAGGTAGAGAATTCCTGGGACCATGGAGAGTGTATTCTTGAGCTACATAATCTGATATAGCTTCTAAAACATCCAATGGTTCACAAAATCTAATATCAGCAAACTCATGAGAGAAAAATAACATCTAATCCCCAACAACAATTCTGAAAGACTTGAGGTACTTGTGTTTTCACACCAAAATTGATAAGAACATCTACAAGCATGACTAGAGGCTCTTGAAACTTAAAATTTCAACCAAATAATGTCATAACAGATCCAATAGTGTGGAAAAAAGGTTCCAAGTGCTCCATTGAGATGGTAGATGCACAATTTTCTCCTTCTTCAACAAAACTCTGAGTATTGGTGCAAGAAATCAAGTAGGAATTTGATAGAATCTCTAGATCAATGAGAGTGAATGGATCATCCTAAAATATGATATTTCTTACAAACCATCCAAATTATTACTTTTATGCACAACAACAACAACATTAGAGAGAGAGAAATCGAATTCCTCTTCATTTTTCGAAGCAATCACTGGCAAAATTTTGAACTAAATTTAAAATAGAAGAATGACTGGAGAATGCTTGAGTAGAATGGAAGGAGAGTTTTTCTTCAATAACAGAGATTCGAATTTATTCTTTTGGATCATATATATGAGAATATGATATATCACAGATCTCATAAACTTCTGGATAAGTAGGAGAAGGAGTCACTCCAAGGATACTTTCTTCAATTCGAATTAATTGTGTTGAAGATTGTGCTTCTTCTTCATCTTGAACAACTTCATCAGAGAGTATAGGCCCATAATTTTAAAGAAAGAACTCTTTTGGTGCTTGGCATGCTCTCCAAATTGATAGAATGATCCTCATTGTGCTTGACAAAGGTTCTATCCAATTTTGTCCATAGATCCTTTGGGTATTCAGTAGAATCAATAAGGTAGCACAAGATTGGAGAAAAGGCCAAACATATCATTCCAAAAGCTCTATCACCATCATTTATCTAGTCATTCTCATCTTCATAATAATATTTACTGATTCCAATAGATACCTCATAGATACTTTGTCTCTTTAGAGATGAAATCATCTTCAATTTCCACTATGAATATCTTGTGAATGGAGTAAGAAGAGAAATCGATAATCTTGAATCCATATTGAAGTCTTACCTGCAAAATATCACTGCAAAACAAACCAAATCGCAAGCATATGTTAGTTCAAGCCTTTTCAACCTCGACATGTACACTTTATCAGAGTCCCACTTGGATAGACTTCTCTAGATAGAATCCAAAGGGAGCAATGCTATGATTCCAGGAGTTATGTAGAAACTCAGTTGCTTCTGGTGTACAATGGATATCGGAAAAGACTTACTACTAGCATGAATAAGGATCTAATACCATCTTAAATTTGTGAACCATTAATCTATAGGAAAATATGAAAGTTGTAGGAAGGGAATTGTGCAGTTGAATAATCAAAGAGAATGCACACTGAATAGGAAATTCATGCCACAAATTTTAGATAAATCATACAAGAATTGCTCAGATAATCACAACATTAATATTCATTCAATAATCAATAATAAAATTATTATACAATATATATAATTCGAATGCCATGGATAGGATTCGAATCTACCATATCAAGATGATTGAATAGCTAACTCATTGGGTCTAAATCACTGCTGGAGGCTCACTAGTCTAAATCTAGATGTCTAAATCAGTCTACAATCAGTTAACTAATGAGGTAGGTGGAAAAGGGTGCCACTGTCCTTCATGCATGCATAACTGGTACTAGGATAACTGAAAGGGATCTAATTGATTGTAACTAGAGGTTGACTCAGCATAAATTATTACCTACCACAACCAGCTGATGAAGGTTACTGGTGGAACTCAAATTGGTCTCCTATAATGTAGGTATTGACATCGATGGAACCAATGGTACCAGTGGAACCAGTGGCACCCATGGCACCAGTGGAACCAATGGCACCAATGGCACCAGTGGCACCAATATTCATGGTGGCACCAAAACTCCAGTAAGGTGATAAATGACCTCCTAAGCTAGGAAATATGAAAAAATAGACTATATTGGACAAAGGAGGATTATTAATCCCAACAAGCTGAACCCTTGAAACTTGTGAGACAATACATATTCCTATTCTCTTGAACAATATTCTCTTTCCTTCTTCTAAACATGTTCGTCGTCTTTTGTGGTATGAGCATGATACCTCTTCTTCTTTCTTTTCTTTGCATGGTATTTTCCTTTGAGACAATATTTTACAATATGTCCCTTTTTATCACAAGTGTAACATTTGTAATTTGAGTAGTCCTTCTGAGATCTATGATTCTTTTGGAATATTCTAGGATTCCTATGAGAGTGTTCTTATTTCTTGTTCTTTTTCTTCTTTGCATGAGTTGTTAAGTATCGATAATCATCTTCACCCATATTTACCAATCTAGATTCCTCAATTGGATTTCCAATAGCTTAGAGTTGTTCTTTGATCTGAGAGACCCTTGTAAAGTGGGATTGGATGGTCTCTAAAATTTGTATTTTAACATTCTTGATTTTAGTTCTCAAAATCATCTTTTGGTTGATGTCCTTCCCCTCAAACCACCTAGTCAAGGAATCAAAAATACCCTTGGGATTATTCAAGGAGGAAAATGTGGGATCAATTGATTCTTGATGGATTTAGTAATTATCCTCTTGGCCTTGACCATATTCTTCTTTTTTCTAGCCTTTTATTCATCTCCCTCTAGTTCTGTAACTTCTTCTTTGACAGTTTTCCAATTCATGTTCTTCTAATATAAGAAGCACTATATACTTCCATGCTCTAAAGTTCTTGTCTCCTTCAAGCTTGGTATTGTTTTTCATCTTTATAAAATGAGAACTTACAATGGAAATATAGATAATTGTGCTTACAAATGAGAGTGCTCCAACCAAGTGCTTTCTCCAATTCCTTCTGGAAAATCACTTTTGGTTGTTTCTAGGGTTTGTAGGAGAAACCTAAATTTTTCAACTTTGGAATCTTTCAAATATGATTTGAAAGAGAGAGAGATGTGCCTCCTTAAGGAGATTTGATCAATTTTATTCTTCTTCTGGATATGTGGACAAAACAACCAAAAATATGATTCCCTAGTTTTTCTCGATTAGTAGTGATAGGGCCAAAAATCAAAATCCTCGGATCTAAGTTCCACCTCCATAGGAAGATGTGCCCTCCCATCATGAGTTAGAGAATCCCTGGGTCAAACCCAATCAATGGATATAAATTCATAAAGTGTGGAGCACTAGTTCTTGACCTCAACAATTTTTAGGTCAAAACTGAAAAAACCACAAAATTGGAATCTTCCTCCATAGAAAGGTGCACCCTCCTAGGGCGAGTTTGGTGATGCAAAAGTAGAGATTGATCTGTGGATGGAAAGGATAGATTCATGCAACCATAATATTTGATATTTGCAGCTATTGTAGCTATTACAACTATATCAATGAATTCTTTCAACCCAACTTTGATACCATGTCAGAATTTCAATGTTTCCCATATAATTATGTTCGATCTTCAAAGAATTTTTATTATATCACAATAACCATCTGTAAAAGGATCACTAAAATAAATACAAACACAATAACATAATCGACACAAATAATTTTTCTCTGGGAAACCACAGGGGAGAAAACCCAACAACTTCTTCAGTATATATTCAGTCAACAAGTACAATTCCAAACCAAGATAACATGACCCCAAAAAATAAGAGCAACCTCTTCTTCTTCCCAACAAAGTTATTCTCCTCTCTCTTGCGCACCTACTTGAGAAAACTTGTGTGTACAAATTATAGGAGTCTCTCCTTTATTTATTCTCAACGTGTGAGTGACCTTTTACCTTAACTGGTACAAATTATCTTTCTAACTAGGATGACTTCTCAAGGGAGACTCAAAATAACAATTATATAATAATTATTTTGGGTACTATTGAACCGACCTATAACGAAAGGTTTATATTGATTCTTTCATGGCTTTTACATGAAGAAATACATCAATAACATCTACTAAACAAGGTATACTAATAATACAATAAAAGTACAATAAGTATATATTCTGAAGTTACACCATCTTCAACATCAGTTTCCTCAGTACCAAACTTCTTCAAGACTTGATTGAATGTCCCAAGCAAACTAAATACCCTTCATCGATATTGGGTCATCAATGATTGAAGCCTTTTAGAAACAATATATTAACTTAACTTGACACCTTTCCTTCATTGTTGTATTTTCTTATTAATATGGAAGTATGGTGGGGAACATTTAAGATTTCTTACTAAATGACCATCGAAAATAAATATATGTTTTGGATGAGATGGTTGGGGATATAAGGTGGGTTATCCTTTTCTTCTCATTCCTACAGGGTTAGAAAGGGGACACGCTTCAATAGTCTGAATTCTAGATTTGAAAGATTGAGCTAGCATATGAGGGCTTACCATGTGTCGTAGAGGTGACCAATGATGAGACCAGGAAAGAGGTGGGGGCAGGGGGGAGATCTATTTTAGACCTATATGATTATTTACCTCACTGATGCAACCATATTTTGATATCGATAATGAAAATCATTGAGTTGTTTTTTTTATCGGTGGGAAAATCATTTTATTTCTGACTGAGAATTGCAAAGGCTTAATGGAAAATAATCTGCCTTTGTTTGAGAGTCCTTGAGTTTTAAAACTATTAGAAGATTCATGTTGATTGCAATCCCATTGTCCAACTGATATGGACCCCCTCCTCTTAAACAAATAAAATCATATTGGAGGAACTTCCTCAAATACATGATCCATATTCACGTGAGGAGGATGTACATCGAATCATCAAAGATATAAGAACATATAATACATTGTTTCAATTTAAAACCATTCACCAAGTTATATAATATCAATGCACTAGTATTCAATGTAAAAAAGTGGTGAGAATTTAAATAAGTTTTTGAAGGGATTGAATGTAACATTTCTCCATCAACCTACACGGACACAAAGTTCATTGTATTGATGTTGGTCACAGGAAGATCACAACCACCACAATTCTTCCATGCCTCGACATATGGCTCTCTTTAATTTTTTCAAGACACTACACATCAATAGTGTCTGGCACAATGGCTCACATATAATTTGGCTCAAAAAATTTATGTAAGACACAGATCGACCCAATGAATGAACATATGACGATGTAGGATTTGTCTTAGGTAAGTATTCTTATATATTGTTATGCTTGAAGGAATAGATCACCACGTATTCAAGATTCATGAATGATTCTAGTCAACATACCTTGAACCTGGAATCAACATATTGGCTCACCATTATTCCCCTATTTATGATTTGGTAAGCTCAGGAGGAACTTGTTTAAGTCCCGCTAAGAAAAATCTTGCTGAATATCATGCAGTGAGTGGACTATTAACTAAATCCTTGTCAAATGATGTGAGTTAGGTTAGGATCTACCTAGATTCCAAACTAGTTGTTTCATAATTAAATCAGGTTTATACCATTCAAAATCCCTTCTTCGATTATTTCGAAGAGTTTGGCTTCTTGAGAGGTCTTTTGATTTTGTTTCATATCAACATATTCCAATACACTTAGATATAGTTGTTAATTCGTTGGCCAATTATGTTTCAGAATGGTACTTAGCTCATATTTAATGTTCATTTAAGATAGATCACATCTATAAAGATCATAAAAAGACATAACATGCAGCCATCCATGTACAAACACACCACAATAGACAAACATTTATGTAAAAAAAAATTATAAATATTTTAAACCGATACTGAGGAAAAAATATGAAGCATAATATTTCAGTGTACCAAAATCTGAAACTATGAGTTTTTAGTACATCAAAATAGTCAAAATCCGAAGCTTAGAAGCTTTCAATGTAATACTACAAGTCCGAATGACTCTGAGCTAATCCTCATTCTCATGGAAACACATCACGACATGAGCTACACTACGTAGTAATCTCCTAAAACGGCTTGAAACTCTTGTAGTATGGTGTTGATAACATCAGGGTAAATTATTAATGGAGATATTTGGAACTCCAATTGTCAGTCTTTGCAAGTTCTCCTTGATCTCCCGTAGTTCCTCTTTTTCCTCTATGCTTTATATGGCGATATTCCTCACCACCCCTCGCCTCTCAATAGGTGATCCTCCAATTGGTTGTGATGGATCAATATATGTAATGTAGGATACAAGGTCTTAGTATTGAAAATAAAAAATGAAATATATCAGAAAATAAAAATAAAAAACATAATGAAGAATGTCATCTTTCTTACCTTTGTTGTCCCACTGATAATACTCGAGTAAGGGTAAATTAGGGTCACCTCTAAAGTTTTCCCCTACATAAGTGTAGTCCTCCACCACCAGTAGTTGATCACGCAATCATAAGAAGAATACAAATTTTTAGGTCATCGTAGGCCCACCTCCTTCTCCATGGTGAGCCATGGCCTCCACCCATCTCAACATTCATGGGTCATGTGGCTCGAGTATGTTAAATGGCACCTGAGGATGTAATAAAGGGACTCTCTCCAGGAATAGTGATACCACTTTATCATCATAGGAAAACTTCTTAAGTTCCCCTTGGTGACACTTTGTTAGTTGGTCCTTGAGGATTACTAAAATCCCTTCACTCCAATTAAAAATGGTTCAATCCATACAATCCAACTCATATAAAATATGAGCATAAGTAGTTTGGTGGGAATCCCTACTACTTGCCACCTTATCGATGGTAAATGAAACAATCCTCAATGTCTTATCCATTATTTTTTTTATTGGAATATATCCACGTTGATATCGTGTCCCAATCACAAAATGCTCATCAAGCAAGTCGTCGATGGTCATCTTTCCCCTACGTGGTCTAGAGAGTGACATCATATTCCCTCATCTAGAGAGTTCGGTTAAGAAATATATATCAATGCATGTATATGGTAAGGATATGGGTACCCACTTGGAACTGTTGTTGTTCAGGGTCCCACATCCTAATCAAATGGTCCAATAGAAAAACATGGGAATTCATGCTCAAAACCCTAAAGTATTTGAAAATCTTGCATTCTCTCAATACCATTATTGTGTTTGGGTCATTATCGACTTCAGAATCATCCAATTCATGTTCTTGTTCCTTCCAAATTACCATTATGTGTTTTGAAACCCGTGGGACATCCATAAAAACCTGCATTAGAAACATCTCATGGAGGTAAACGTTTAAAATAATTATTTAAAACATTATTTTGGAAATTTGGGGGCATTGACTCTATTCCTTTAAGCATATAGAGCGATGACATCTTTTCCCCTTGAGGACAGAGCGGAAATGACACTCTTTCTCCTTTCGGGGAGTGTGTCGACGCACCTCCCGAAAGGGAGAAGAGTGTCTCCTAGGGAGTGCTCTTTCCTCCCATAAAACCAACTTAAAATATATAACAAATCTTGATGAATATTTTAAAAAATTACTACCAAAATGAAGGGAAGAGGATGAGATTTTACCTGGACCGGACAGATCGACGAATGGTTGGTTGTATCTCCCAGAATCTTCATCGCAAGATCACCTCTCAAAGTACTATTTTCACTAAAACTCAAATGGTAAAAACATATGTTAATTTACTTTTACTATTGAACCCTTTTTATACTATTTTTGGGTTAAAAAATGAAAAATAATATTTAATTTATTAAATATTGATTAATTTTTACCATATCTTCTAAACTTTTTAATGTGAAAATGTTCTAATGGTACTTTTGAAGATTTCGAGACTTGATTGGGAAGTTAACTGCTATGGTTGAGTTTCTTTTTAACTTTTTCATGCTCCATGTCAAACTGAAAAAGATTTCGAGTGCCTTTTATACCCTATCGTGCTTGTTGAAAACTTAGAGAAAAGGTATCAAGTATACTTTTATCACTTTTTCGGACTCGTAAAACTTAATACAAAAAATGAACCCCCTTAAATTCGTCTTTAAGCTCTTTTTAGACTCTTTAAATACGAAAACACCACCAAGAAAACTTGATTCTTTCATGCTTATAAAAGTATTTGAAAGGTCATCTATCCAGTGATTTTTTACCCCTTTTTTGGACTGTTTAGACTCATTTATGAAAAAGGTACACTCCAGTTCATCGTAACTAGAAGAGTTCTCCTAGGTATCAGTTTATGCTTTTTCGGACCTTGGGGACTAAATTTACGAAAAATTCCATGTTGTAGTTTTCTTTAGTCATTTCAGACTCTCTAAACATGAAACGAAAGTCGAGTTTAACTTCTTTAGACTTGTGAAATTAAATGATGAAGGAACATTTTGGGGGAATGAACCCCTCCTTTCTCAGGTTCATAAAATATATGAGGTTGGACTCATCCTATGATGAGCTATATCAAGTGTTTGTTGCCATTTAAAGCTTGTTAAAAAACAAAGAGGCACTCATCTATCATTATGGGGAAATTAAGGGAATGGGAAAACATTTTTCATTTGTATTAATGTCATCTTACAGTCACCCTTGAATATGACACTTGTCTACATTTCATTCAAAAAGTTGGGTAATCATCTTTTCATCGATTTGATCCATTTTCAACAGTCATTTTACTCCTTTGAGTCAATTCAAAATGAATCATCCCGCCTTTGCATTATGTCTGGTCAATGCCTCGTTGAGTCAATGTTGCCAAGTCATTTGTCATGTCATTCAATTTTTAAAGGGATTATTTACGACAACCTACCTCTACAACTTACCTTCCTTTGATTCGGTCATGTTTGAGTTAGTCCTATGGTTGATCAAAATCACTTCAAAATAAAAAATTTTCCAAGTTTCATGTCGATGATGGGGAAAACATCATGGACCTATTTCAATGAGCATATTCCTGTCGACACTAGCACATCATCTAGGAATTAGTATTATAAACCAGTCAAGTACCTTGAAGCCTGCATTCCTCAATGGTAGGTTTTCTCACTTTCGATAGTAGGCTTTCATTGCTGGCCTCTGATTGAAATATTCCACTGATTGTTCGACTGCAAGTCATCTATACATAATCGAAGGAATGTATTGGAGTACCTTGGGAATCATTGACATTAATGGTGATTTCCATCGTACTTGTTAACGGTATACATCAATGACTGGTAATCAAGTGGTTTTTACCATTTTCAACATCGGGGAAATCTATTCACATGGGTATAATAGTACAGTTTGGGATTGGAATGAAGACCCTGGGTATTTAGGAATTCACTTAAACATTTTCCTCTCCCAGGTTGCGATGGAGTATTTTTTAGTGATTGCATGGATAAAAAATGTATGTCTGGTGGCTATGCTCAAGTTTGAGTCAAGATGACATAAGTATATGGTGTATATTCAGTAGTTATGTCCCAATTTGAGTCTTATGTATCATGGATCTATTGTGTATTATTGGTAGCCATGACTTGGTCATTATACATGGATCTGCAATCTATTGGTTGATAGCCATGATTTGAGTTAGACAATTTATAATCTGGTACTGTATCAACACTAGTACAAATTGAGAGATAAGTGACCAGGTGACCAAAAAATTTGGTCACCATGGTTTTTTCAAGGGATAAATGACCAAAATTGAGAAATTTTGAGTGAGATAACTAAAAATGACCAAGATAAATGACCAATTTGGTCATGGGATAACAACTAAACTAAAAATATCCAAGATAACTGACTAATTTGGTCACAGGATAAGATTTAAATTAAAAATGACCGCATAACAATTGGTCATTTATTTGGTCATTTTTAGTTGTGCCGGTCTGACAATGGAAAGTTATAATTTTGACAATAAATTTATACAATTTACTAAATTTTAACACTGTGATACTAAATTTTAACATTGCAAATGGATTCAGAGACCCCCTTTTTAGGGGGTCTCTGAATCCATTTGTGGTGTTAAAATTTAGTATATTGTAGATCCCCTCATGGATTCAGTCAGTTATTTCGATAATCCACTTAGTGTCGTGTCTCAAATATTGGTTGTTTCTCATTAAAAGCATCATCATGCCTTGAATATTTTTCCATTGCGTTCAACTTATCACACTGAAAATGCTCATATTTCATTTTTCCAAAATCGTCATCATTTGACCCTTTCGACAGTCGGTTGAAGTTTCAGAAAATAAGAGTATTGTACATATCATTAGTTGAAATCCTACTATTTTGTGCCTCCCGATTAATTTGTTGATCTTATATATGGATGCCAAGTCATCACACCTATGTCTAATGTTAGAAATATTACCTTGATGTTCTTGTGGAAAAAAAAATTTCTTATATCCTCCATTTAAAAAATATATATTAATAATATATTTGAACATGTAAGTATATAGTATGTTATATATGTTAATAACTATACTATTAAATATTTAATATATATAATAGTAATATAACATGTTCTTAATATACAAATATATTAAGGTGAAACATTATAAAGAAATAAAATCATAAATATTATTATAAATATTTTAATTAAATAAATATTATTATATAAATAATAATATAATGATATAAATGTTATAATAATACAATTATTTAACAAATTTCAAAAAACAAACTCCATAAGGAGGGAAAGAAAAATTTGGGGAAACAATTGATGTAAAAATGGAGGAGTGAGGTAGTTTTATCTCACTCATGTAATAATATAAATACCCAACCATTTGAATGATTTTTTGGTTATGTTCTATATTGTTAATTTCTTTGCTTATATATGTGTAATGAAGAAGAATTTTTGAAGCTTGTGAAGAATTTCAAAACAAGGGTTTAAAAGGTAAATTAAGAAAACTTTGAGTTATGGAAAATATTGAGTCAAAGAGAGGTAAGGACTGTAAATATTGGTGCAATTCATTTGAGTTAATCCTTGAACATTGTTTCTTTAGCTAGGGTTTTCCAAGAGATACCTGGGGTTTCCTAGAAGGAAAATGTCCCTGATACGCAAAGGCTGCAAATATCTGAGGTACACAAGGGTTGTAAACACTAGTACAAAATGAGGAATTAGCTACTACATGACTAAAAATTCTAGTCACCACATGTTTTTCAAGTGATTTACTACTAAATACGAGCAATTTTGATTGACCCAACTATAAACGACTAAAATTAACAACTAAGTTAGTCACTAGTTAACAAATATGACTAGACAATAAGTGACAAAGTTAAAAATGACTAACATAAATGACTAATTTAGTCACGACATAAAAATGACTAACATAAATGACTAATTTAGTCACGACATAAAAAATGACTAACTAGAAGAATATGAATTAGTCATTTTTAATTGAGTCATGGAAAATTGCAATTGTGACAATGAAGTGTTACAAATTAGTAAATTTTGTAAATTGTCTACCTTCTATTAGTAATATTGGTGCCATGCACCTCGATCTTCAGCGATCCAACAAAGAAATTGAACAAATTTTCTCTTTACTATCTTTATCCCTACACCATTGAAGCAAACCGTTAAGCATGTGCCAAAGGAAAATTAGGTTCCTACAATTACGAATTAGGTACTAGAACTAGTACCATATAGATACCTAGAAGCATCATAGCTAGTTGTTGATGCTGAGTTTTTTTTCTAACTTCAATATAACTATCATGATTTGTGACGTAGCTTCACTAGGCTCAGTTCCTTTAAATGCCGTAGCATTTGATACAATAATAATTGAACCATTGGAAGCACCAAGAACAATATTTTAACCAATCAAAGACTCAATTATAATTAAACTAGGGTGCTGACCCATAACCAGTCTCAGATCCATATGCAGTAAAGGTAGAAGCCCGACCCTATCTCAAGGTTTTAAGTAAATATTTCGATTCCTCGATCTCTAATAGTCCTCACCTCGCAGAATATGATACGTATAATGCAGTGATTACCTCTCCTTATCACTATCAAGTTAAACATCCTTTATGCATTATTGATGAGGTAAATTTTGCATCTGACGTCACCACCCACTTGATTCATGATGTGCACAACTAGAGACATCGAGTGAGGTCTCTACAACTCCAGATGTTGGTGGATGTGTTCGCTGGCATCAAGCCTCTTCTCTAAGTGAAATATTGTTGTCAAACTGTACACTCTAAATTAGTTCAACTGATTGTCGTCAATGTTGTTGGGCATTTGTCTAGTTATGTCCTGGTAAGTTGAATCCTTTTGGGTTAATAGTCACACTAATATATGTCGATAAGTTTATTAGGGATGCCATTCATGAATACGGGGACACATCTAGTGGATTTCCCCACAAGATTTTATTCGAAAAAAATAGAAAATTTAAATATCATGACTGAATATACCAATCTTTAAGCCCCAACTTTAGTTGTTAGAGTAATAGCTTGAGTGGGTCTAATGGTGAAGAACATGTGTTTCCTCCCAGGAGGTCACATGTTCAAATCTGGAGGGGGGTAGGGTATGTACAACTCTGTAGACTTTAGCAGTTAAATAGTTGCACAGAGGAGGTTTCTTGTCCCACAAATAAGGGGGTCTCATACAACAAAATTGGTGTCTCACTTGATTGCGATCTTAAAATTAGATTATTATTATTTCTTGAAAATGAGGAAATAACTTCAACATAAATGAAATGGAAGTGCACAAAAAATTCCTTTAGAAAAATAGGTTTATCTAATCGAAACCATAGATTATTCTCAAGAGATCAACACCTCAAGTGATTGGTAGATAAGTTTCAGACTCTAAATCATAAGCTACTAGAAGGATTAACATGAATTTAAATGTAATTAATTACTAGGAACTTTAAATTAAATATTATTATTTTTATTATCATAGAACAACAATAATTATTTTTACACCCCCCCAAAAAATTAATGTTTTCATTTACAAATCCATGCAAAGGACTTGAGTTCTTGATATCTAGTTTGAAATTCATTGAAAATAAGATTATACAGGCCACTCAAATTCAGATAAAACACTCGCTTGGTATGTGAAAGTTCCTCTTTGTAATTAAGCAAGTGTGAAGGAGTGGCGAGTGACAATGAATTCGAAGGTCAAGTCAAAGCAACAAGATTCTTCACGACATGTTTACAAATATGGAGCTGCAGGCTATGGAGGGAAAGCATTCGCAGTTAATCCCAAGAAATATGGCCAGGTGTGGATTTATTAAATGTATATCACAAGAATTTACTCAATTACTCAATGGAATTCTCCAACTTGTCACACAGAGATCCCTGGATCGAAAAGCATTTGTTTTTTTTTTCACTTGCGACTGGATACTGTCAAATCCAACTCTATCAGTGGACTATAACTGTTTTTGGAGGAATTGGGTATCCAGTGTCTTAGGGAGCCCAGATTTCCATCATTTAGTTTAGCATTTAGCATTGATTCTCACCATTAACATCAATTTGGAATGTCCATTTTATTTTTATTATTATCTTGATTGGAAACGTTTCAAGGATTTGCACTACATGGCACTGACTTTGTGCCAAGTCAAACAAGTAACTATTCTAGAGAAATTGTACAGAACTTGCTCTAGTCCCTAATACTTATTCCTTTGATATTAATATTATTTGGGTGGAACATTTCATGGTAAGAATGAAACCGTGCTGGATTGCTTAATATTTTACCAACCTCATCCATGAACCAAGGTCCCATGGGCCGATTGGTCAAATTGTTTGGACCCCAATGCACATTGCAAAGGCCTAAAATAAATGACAACATAAACTTGAAGCACTTCTAGAAGCACAACCTAATTGGATGCACCACATAGAGTGGGTGCTAGGGCTGAGGGGTAGCTATTTAGCCAAAATTTCTCGGGACATACAGCTGGCTTCATCCCTTCAATACTCCTCTCTAAGGGTGGGGCATACCACTGCAAGAATGGAGACCTAGTGGACACTTAACACCTTGTCAAGAAAACCAATGAACCAGCGCGCCCTGTAGGAAAATACCTATATTTTAAGTTTTCCTTGCTTATTTGGATGCTGGTGGAATGGATCTCACAGTGAAAGATGGAAATTTATTCCATATGAAGTACTGTTGTTGATGTATAGAACAATTAATATTTTCATAAGAAAGAAGGTTGATCACCCTCAGTACAGGTGACATAGCTGCAACTTGATGCTTTTCCAAATCCCCACCTTGATTTTGATTTGATAGCCATAACTGTTTTGGAAGAAAATCACATGCATGGGTGTACACACACAAAATATGATATGTGCACTGTTTCTTGGAATTGTTGATTTCGATATGTACATGAAGAAGTAGAAACAATAAATGGGAATAACCCTTGAAAAACAACTTATTTAAGTAACAAACACCAAGAGCATAGGATGTAGAAAACTACATTACCTTTTACAATCAAAACAAAGAGTAGACTAATAGTTATGTTTAGTCTCTAACGTTCCTTGAACAAGATGAAAGGGCTTCAAAGCTCCTTGTGGAGGCAGGGTGCTTTTCATGACACACCCCTTACCTACTTGGAAGGAGTACTGCAATTTGATTTTCTAGGCCAGACTTCATTGTGATAATCTTAACATTTATATGCTAAAAGTATGACATACAGAAGTCCCAAAGTACCTAGTTCTCATTTTGTATCCATTTCGCTTCAACGTTTTGGAACCTATCAACCATTTCCTCATCTTTTGCTTCTCCTCTTCATAGGTCTGGAACTTTCCAGGACTCTACCTTAGATTAAAGCCTGCAATTTGTGGTGCATGTTCATCTGTCCATCTGCATGCCTACTATTGGCCAAGATGTTGCCATTCTGTCAAACTTTGCAGCACAGTTATATTACACAGTATATTATACAGTGAGTGATGTTCCACAGTATGCTTGCTGTTCTCATTGTTACACATTGTTACACTTACAGGATTCATTGTATAGCAAAGCACACATAGTAGCAATGGGACAAATTATCAAATTACACTCAAGGCAAGCCTAAGCCACCTTCAAATTCAATCCCTACAATGGTGGATCATTTAGTAGATGGAGAAGTTTACTCAACGACACTAGAGAATTCTTGTTAGCAGACCTCTCAAGACGCCCTCGAATCAATCTCAGGAAGGAGAAAGCGAAGAGGATAAGTGACAAAGGAGCCCCAATACTTACAATACCTCCCTCAGCCCTGAGTGTATAGATCTCCAGATCAAGGAATATGTCTATCGTTTGAGCAATTGATGACCAAAACCACAGAAGGAGATGAACAGTACAGATGGCTTAAGCTCTGTCTAGACCAAAAGGAATGTGGTGCTGGAGAAAGATGTGGAGGAAGTCGAAAACATGCTGAAGTGGCATGACATGGCATTGCAGAGCAGTGTCTAGAATGAAGTGATTTGTAGTAAGGGAGAATGGAACTCCATTGTGAAAGGTAAAACCCCAAAGCAGAGGAAGTCTCCATACTCAGAGCCGAGCCCAGGGCCCTTTGAACTGGAAACAGTGTACTAACATCCCCTCAGGGTGACATATTGAGTAATTTAAATTTTATAATATTTTTTATATCCTAAGAAAATAATATGAATCACAGTACCTGAGTCTCATCTGGAATTTTTATAATATAAATCCACGAAACTACAGAATGAAAAATAACTGAAATGATAATGATTCATCTTTGTTGTACCTGTCTCTTGATTAGGGAACATGAAGAGTCTAGCACAGTATTGATTCGATGAGAAGCCAATGGGATCATAGAATTAGAGAATGACTATTCATGGAATGCAGAGAGTTAGAGAAGCTGGGTATTCGAAGGACTTAAGGGTTTTCAGTTAGAGACTTTGAGAGTCTATAGTATTCGTGGAATGTGAACCATTTTTGTACAGATCAGCATTTGAGACTTTGAGAGTCTTGACAGTTAGAAATTTATTAACTATTTCTCGTTTGCAATTCGATGATACATGAAGAGTCCGTAACCGTTTTTGTAATGAACGGAGAGAATGAGAATCGACTGAAATATATATATATATATTGTAGCAAGCAGACTATAAAGTGTGAGTTGTTCAGTGAGGTAATTTTGAATATGAGAGATTGAGCACATTGTAGAAAAGGATTGAAGAGCTGGATACGATAATGAACAGATATTAAAAGTTGTAGAGTATGAAGAACAGAGGAGAATAACAAAAGATAGGTGCAGAAAAAGAAAAGAGAAGATGATGAACGGGTCCATATGAGAAAGAATAGATGAATGATACAGTGACAGTCTCGGTGAGTTTTGTGTATGCTCAGTCTTTATGATAAACAGAGAAAAATGTATAGAGATAGAATTATAACATCTGTTATGAATATCTGTAACACTGTCTAATTCAGAATCATAATGTAAATGCTGATTTATAAAGCCTAGTCATAGACAGTAAGGGTTTGTAAGGGTTTGATTCATTCTGTAATTCAAAGAAAAATCAGGGTGGTAGGGTGGAGCAAGGGAGAACAGAGTTCTCTGGGGTGTTGTAGCATCCCTCTGGTTGTTGCCAGAAAATATAAACAAGTTAGTGCTTTTATAATTGGAAGTTGGAGCTTCCATAGGTAGCAGCCTCATCTGGGTTGGAGCTCAGGAAAAATAAAAGAATGTAAAGAGGAGTTGGAGCTTACCTTTCATTCTTAAGAAGAAGAGTTTTTTTTTGGTTTCCTTGTGAAAACATTGTGTCTCGTGTTCGTTGATGTGATTGAATGTTGACTGTTATTTAATTTTCTGCTATATGTTGAATGGTTTAAACATATGTCCATAATAAATCTGAAACATCCTTTAAAAAGATGCATTTTGGTATGTAACTGATTCACCCCCCCTCTCAGTTACTTTAATCCGTCCAACAATTGGTATTAGAGCCAGGTTGCTTCAAAACAGTTTAACCACTGGAATCTAGATCCCAAACAATGGACAAGAAATCAGAATTTACCAAACATGGACTGCCTCTATTTGATGGACATAATTATGCCTTTTGGAGTATAAGAATGAAACTATTTCTACAGTCTCAAGGAGTTGATGTATGGAAAGCTTTTTTAAATACATATAATGTTCCAGCAACTATCCCAATAGATCCTATAAGTAGAAGACTCTATGAGAGTAATTCAAAGGCTATGTATGGTATTCTAGGAGGCCTAGCAGCTTTAGAATTTGTTAAAGTAATGAACTGTTCCTCAGCAAAAGAAGTTTGGGACAAACAAAAATCAGTCTATGAAGGGGATGTTAAAGTTAAAAATGCCAAACTACAAACATATAGATCTCAATTTGAAAGTTTGAAAATGGAAGAATCTGAAGATATAGCCACTTATTTCCTTCGAATAGATGAAGTTGCCAATACCATGAGAGGTCTAGGACAAAAGATTGAAGATGATGCTATTGTACAAAAGGTCCTTAGATCTCTTCCTGCTAGATTTGATCCTAAGGTTTCTGCATTAGAAGAAAGAGCAGATTTAGATACCTTAGATATGGATACACTCCATGGAATACTGATTGCATATGAAATGAGAATTTCTAGTGAGAATTCTTCCAGGAAAGAAGCAACATTCAAAGCAGCAAAGAAGGATAAGAAGAAGAAAGAAGAAGTGAACCATTCTGAAAAATCAGAAGAAGATGAAGAAGAAGCAAATTTTGTCAAGAGCTTGAAAAAAGGTATAGGTAAGTACAAAGGTAAGATTCCTTTGAAATGTTTTGGATGTGGTAGAATAGGCCACTTTGCTTCCAAATGTCCATATAGTAAGAACTCTGACAATGAGGAAGAAAGCAGTAAAAATCCAAAGCAATACAAAACTAAATACAAGAAGTCTTTCAATAGACGTACTTTCAAGAAGAAGAGTTTATTTACTAAATAAGAAAGTGATATATCTGATTCTGATGAAAGTGATGATCAGTCAGATGAGAATCTCATTATGGCTTTGGAAAATCAGAAAGACCAGTCTAAAGAGGAAGAAGAATGTGAAGTGGATTTGGAAGCAGAATTGGTAAGTGCTCTATGTGATTTAAGAAGAGAAAGAAAAGAATGTAGACATCTTAAGAGAAATGTTAAATAACTTGAGGATGAGTTGAAAAAATCAAATGATTCATTTGAAAGTACTGAAGCAATGGTAATTGAATTAAAACTAAAACTGGAAGAAGCTAGAATCACTAAAGAATCTCTAAACAAATTAATTATTGTAAAGGATAAAGAGATTGAAAAACTGAAATTAGAAGTTGTCTTATTAAGGAAGAAGGTACAGGAAAGTAACATGAATCACATTTCATCAATTCTAAATCAGATAATAGAAAGTCAGAGATCTGTAAATGATAAATCTGGACTTGGTTATAAGGCAGTAGTGATTAATGATTGTTCTAGTTCAAGTGTGAAAGAAACAGGTATAGAAAAGAAGAATGAGAAAGGAGCTGATAAGAATTCAGTGGTTGAGAAACAGGAAGAAAAATCAAGATCAATTGTTCAGAGAAGGACACATGACAGGTATGAGAATAAGTTTAATGGCTTTTTTTTTTTTTGTTACAATTATGGACACAAGGCTGCGTTTTGTACTAAATATTCAAGAAAAATATATGAACATAATGGTTATGAGGAGTCTAGACATGGATATGGAAAAAGATTGGATTTGACAAGTCAAAACAAAAATAGTAATACTCATAACAGATTTGATACTTTAAACCATGAAACAGAATGTTATAAGTGTCAAAATTTTGGCCATATTTCAAGAAATTGCCCTACCAACTTTCAGAAAGTTAGTAAATCCATCTATACTCATCAACAAACTCAAATCTAGAAAAGGAAGACTGAAAATATGAAAGCTGAAAAATGTAACGTAGCCCTGCAAGCTGAACATAAAATCAAATGGATAGTAGACAGTGAATGCTCCAAACATATGATAGGAAGTAAACATTTGTTTATCAAACTAGACAAAGGAAAAGAGGGGTCTATCACATTTGGGAATGATTAGACAACTATAATAATTGGAAGAGGGACTGTATGTTTAAACAGTAAGAAAAACTTGGCTGAAAATGTCCTGTTGATAGAAGATATTGAACACAACTTGCTGAGTGTTATTCAAACATGTGATAAGGGACGCTGCATGATATTTGATTCAAATGGATTCCAAATTAGAGATGTGAAAACAGATAAACTAATAGGTACAGCCACAAGAAATCCAAGCAATGTCTATATTCTAGATGAGAAAAAGAATGAACGCTATCTTAGTAATGAGAATGAAAGCTGGTTGTGGCACAAGAGACTAGGTCACATCAATTTTGATAATCTGATCAATGTGAGTAAGAATGAAGCTATAAGAGATTTACCATCTTTAAAGAGTCTCTCAGGTTCAGTGTGCAAGCAATGCCAACATGGGAAACAAACAAGAGTTAGATTTAAAACAAAAGAATACTCCACAACTAAACCGCTTGAGATAGTGCATACTGATATTTGTGGGCCCATGAGAACAAAAGGGATGAAAGGAGAAAAGTATTTCTTATTATTTTTGGATGATTACACTAGGATGACTTGGCTTTACTTATTGAAAAAGAAACCTAAAGCTTTTGACTGTTTTCAAATGTTTAAAGAATTTGTTGAAAATGAATGTGACAAGAAAATAAAGTGCCTGAGATCTGATAATGGAGGAGAGTATGTGTCAAATGAATTTAACAAATTCTGTGATGTGAATGGGATAAAGAGACACTTCTCTATGACTGAAACACCCCAATAGAATGGGGTAGTAGAAAGGAAAAATAGAACAGTAGTAGAGATGGCTAGAACCATACTCCATGAAGCAAAGTTGAGTAACGTGCTTTGGCCTCAAGCTATTCACACAGCAGTTCACATTCTGAATCAATGTCTGCTAAGAAATAACCATTCTGTCATGCCATATCAGATGTGGAAAGGAAGACCAGCCAGTGTTAAGCATTTCCAGATTTTTGGCTGTAAGTGTTATATCAAACGAGTAGATCCACATTTGGTAAAACTCGACTCTAGAACCGATGATGGAATATTAGTTGGCTAATCCTATTCTAGAAAAGCATATAAATGTTATAATTTCAGACCGAGAAAAATCGTTGAAGCAATAGACGTAATTTTTGATGAATCTGCATTCTTAAAATCAAAGACTAAGAAAAAGGAGTTTCAGACTCATGATATATTTGACAAGCACAAGTCAGATGATGAAAAGGATGAAACATAGGAGGTTAAGGCTGATGACTATGATAGATCTACATTTGATGATGAACAATACTTCAGTCCTTCAAAAAGTACAATTTCAACAAAATATTCAAGTAGTCAAATACAGAAAAATCACCCTAAATTAGAATTGATTATTGGGGATATAAACTCAGGTGTCGAGACAAGAAGTAAAAGACAACAACCCATCCTTGAAAAGCATATATCACTTCTCTCTCTGACTGAACCAAAAAATGTGAATGAAGCTATCAAAGATGAACATTGGGTAAATGCTATGAAGGAAGAGCTTAGTCAAATTGAAAAGAATCATACCTGGGAACTAGTTCCTAGACCTGCAAACAAAAATGTAATAGGAGCTAAGTGGGTTTTCAAGAATAAACAAGATGATACAGGAAAAGTAACCAGAAATAAATCAATACTAGTCTACAAAGGTTATGCACAGGTAGAAGGGATTGATTACAGTGAAACATTTGCCCCTATTGCTAGAATGGAAGCAATAAGGTTGATCTTAGCATATGACAGCTCCAAACAAATTAAAGTCTACCAAATTGATGTGAAGTCATCTTTTCTGAATGGTGATCTGGAAGAGGAAGTCTACATGGAGCAACCAGAAGGATTTCATGTACAGGATGCATCACAGTTTGTTTACAGATTGAGGAAAGCGTTATATGGATTAAAGCAAGCACCTAGGGCATGGTACTCCAGACTAGATAACTACTTGATGCTACAAGGATTCAAGAAAGGTCACACAGATAGTAACCTGTACATTAAAGAAGAGAATAACAGTCTGATTATTATAGAAGTTTATGTTGATGACATAATTTTTGGGAGTGACGATGATAGACTGAGCACAAAGTTTGCTGAAAGCATGCAGCAGGAATTTGAAATGTCTATGCTAGGAGAGATGAAGTTCTTTCTTGGATTACAAATCAATCAATGTGACAGAGGTATCTCTATTTCTCAGACATTAATGAAATGTTAAAGAAATTCAAAATGGAGGACTGTAAGCCAGTTGGTACACCTATGGTCACTGGATGTAAACTCAGTAAAGATGATAAATCTGGAGATGTAGACTAGACTATGTATAGATCCATGATTGGCAGTCTACTCTATGCTACAGCAACTAGACCAGACATTATGCACGTTGTTTGTCAGGTTGGAATATTTCAGGCTTCACCTAAGAATGGTCACTTGTTGGATGTAAACAGGATTTTCAGATACTTAAAAGGAACAACAAATCATGGTTTATGGTATCCAACAGGTAAATATCTTGACTTATATGCATTTACAGATGCTGACTGGGCTGGATGTATTGATGACAGGAAAAGTACCAATGGTGCTGCCTTCTTTCTTGGAGGTTGTTTGGTAACCTGGTCCAGTAAGAAACAATCATCTGTTTCATTATCTACAGCTGAAGCCGAGTATATAGCAGCAACATGATGTTGTACTTAGATCCTTTGGATGAAGCAGATGTTGAAGGATATGCACATACAGTATGATGATCCCATTCCCATTTTTTGTGATAATACAAGTGCAATAAGTATTTCAAAGAACCCAATGATGCATTCAAAGACTAAACACATACCTATAAAGTATCATTTTCTGAGAGAGCAGGTACTGTCCAAGGTGATTAAGCTTGAATATGTTGGAACAAAAGACCATCTTGCTGATATTTTCACTAAGCCCCTTCCCAAATATCAGTTTGAAACGCTTCGAGCTTAGCTGGGGTTTTGTCCACTATGAATATATTCTCATTCACATTACAAGTTGCCAAGTCCTTTATGGTTCTGATTTCTTGTTGGAATATGGTTACAGCTTCTGCTTTCTTGTTTTCTGGACACATTCTGTATAGATTGAAATAGTGATAGGGGGATTCATGCTCACAGGGGGAGCATTATTTCTAGTCTTTGCCATGGATGTCAAAAGGGGGAGAATGCTTTCAAAGTTTGCCATCATGTCAAAGGGGGAGTTTGTTGGCCAAGATGTTGCCATTCTGTCAAACTTTGCAGCACAGTTATATTACACAATATATTATAGAGTGAGTGATGTTCCACAGTATGCTTGCTGGTCTCGTTGTTACACATTGTTACACTTACAGGAATCATTGTAAAGCAAAGCACACATAGCAGCAACGGGACAAATGATCAAATTACACTCAAGGAAAGCCTAAGCCACCTTGAAATTCAATCCCTACAATGGTGGATCATTTAGTAGATGGATAAGTTTACTCAACGGCAATAGAGAATTCTTGTTAGCAGACCTCTCAAGACGCCCTCGAATCAATCTCAGAAAGGAGAAAGTGAAGAGGATAAGCGACAAAGGAGCCCCAATACTTACAATACCTCCCTCAGCCCTGAGTGTATAGAGATCCAGATCAAGGAATATGTCTATCATTTAAGCAATTGATGACCAAAACCACAGAAGGAGATGAACAGTACAGATGGATTAAGCTCTGGCCAGACCAAAAGGAATGTGGCGCTGGAGAAAGATGTGGAGGAAGTCGAAAACATGCTGAAGTGGCATGATATGGCATTGCAGAGCAGCATATAGAATGAAGTGATTTGGAGTAAGGGAGAATGGAACTCCATTGTGAAAGGTAAAACCCCATAGCAGAGGAAGTCTCCATACTCAGAGCCAATCCCAGGGCCCTTTGAATTGGAAACAGTGTACTAACATCCCCTCGGGGTGACATATTGAGTAATTTAAATTTTATAATATTTTTTATATCCTAAGAAAATAATATGAATCACAGTACCTGAGTCTCATCTAGAATTTTTATAATATAAAGCCACGAAACTACAGAATGAAAAATAACTGAAATGATAATGATTCGTCTTCGTTCTACCTGTCTCTTGATTAGGGAACATGAAGAGTCTAGCACAGTATTGATTCGATGAGAAGCCAATGGGATCAGAGAATTAGAGAATGACTATTCGTGGAATGCAGAGAGTCAGACAAGCTAGGTATTTGAAGGACTTAAGGGTTTTCAGTTAGAGACTTTGAGAGTCTATGGTATTCGTGGAATGTGAATCATTTTTGTACAGATCAGCATTCGAGACTTTGAGAGTCTTGACAGTTAGAAATTTATTAACTGTTTCTCGTTTGCAATTCAATGATACATGAAGAGTCCGTAACCGTTTCTGTAATGAATGGAGAGAATGAGAATTGACTGAAATATATATATATATATATATATATATATATATATTGTAGCAAGCAGACTGTAAAGTGTGAGCTGTTCAGTGAGGTAATTTCGAATATGAGAGATTGAGCACATTGCAAAAAAGGATTGAAGAGCTGGATACGATAATGAACAGAGATTAACAGTTGCAGAGTATGAATAATAGAGGAGAATAACAGAAGATAGGTGCAAAAAAACAAAAGAGAAGATGATGAACGGGTCCAGATGAGAAAGAATAGATGAATGATACAGTGACAGTCTCGGTGAGTTCTGTATATGCTCAGTCTTGATGATAAACAGAGAAAAATGTACAGAGATAGAATTATAACATCTGTTATGAATATCTGTAACACTATCTAATTCAGAATCATAATGTAAATGTTGATTTATAAAGCCTAGTCATAGACAGTGAGGGTTTGTAAGGGTTTGATTCATTCTGTAATTCAAAGAAAAATCAAGGTGGTAGGCTAGAGCAAGGGAGAACAAATTTCTCTGGGGTGTTGTAGCATCCCTCTGGTTGTTGCCAGAAAATAGAAACAAGTTGGTGCTTGTATAATTGGAAGTTGGAGCTTCCAGAGGTAGCAGCCTCATTTGGGTTGGAGCTCAGGAAAAATAAAAGAATGTAAAGAGGAGTTGGAGCTTACCTTTCATTCTTAAGAAGAAGAGTTTTTTTTGGTTTCCTCGTGAAAACATTGTGTCTCGTGTTCGTTGATGTGATTGAATGTTGACTGTTATTTAATTTTCTGCTATATGTTGAATGGTTTAAACATATGTCCATAATAAATCTGAAACATCCTTTAAAAAGATGCATTTTGGTATGTAATTGAATCACCCCCCCTCTCAGTTACTTTAATCCATCCAACACCTACAAGTGGATACCCAAGCCTTCAAAGGAAACGCAAAATTCTCTTTTAAGCACCAAGGTCAAGACATACAATCTTCCTGGATAACAACATACCTAGGTTGTTAATGTAGATGCTATAATGTTTCTCTACATTCTTCTTTAAGTCTTTCCTTCTCTTGTTCCTTCTCAGTTTCTTCCCTTCCAAAGGAATCAATCTATCTATTTTCCAACTGAGGATTTTTACTTTTACTACCTCTTTCTCCTTGGGTTTTTTCCTATCCTTGCAAAACTAATGTCTATTTTAGCTCTCATTCTTGAGAAATTGGGCAGGAGGGGAATCTTTCTCTCTTCTGCTTCTTCATCTTTAATGCTTATCTTCTTCTTTGATGCTCCCTGCCTGTTTTTCTAGGGGTAGTCTTTGTTCTAACCATTTCTTCTACCAAAGAGATACCATAATATTCTCTTGAGTTACTTGGACCCATTATTCCCCATCATAACTATTAGAACCTTAGTATCTGGTGTTGTTTATAACTTCTGCCTTTTCCCTTTAATTGCAGGAAACAAAAATTTGGAAATGAATTTGTGAGGGTTTTTATGGTGAAAAGAAGGACAGTTAAAGCTGTTAAATTTTAGACCATGGTTAGCGGATTCTGCACTTAGAAAGAATAACCTAAACCTAGGTAGCTTAACAGCTAAATACCTCCATCAAAACAACAATTTCATAATACATTAATCTACATACACATATTGCACATAATGTAAACAAGTACATAAATCCAACTATGTGGCAGCTGATGTGTAGGGCATTGTTGGATTTGGAATTGGATTGGATGCAATGGAAAGTGCTGCATCTTTTGCATCATCTTCTCACGCCTGATAATTGATCTAGTGCATGACCTCTTGGCATTTTCTAGATCTAAAACATTCATATTCTTTTCAGATTCTTGGAGCACTTATTAGCGATTATTAGTATCAATATTTGATTACTTCAATAAACAATTAATTTCCTCAGGTGTCACCGTGATTCATGATGTTTGTCACATGTAGGCATGAACAACGATGATTAGTCATCAATTTCTATATTGATTTTGGTTACTGTCAATGTTTTAAACTATATGCTATGCGAATGCCGATTTCGGATTTTGCCCTTTTTGTGTTTTGGTTTAGGGAAATCGGGCAATAGTGGAAATTCAACTTGCAGATTACATATACCCTGCATTTGACTAGGTAAATTATTCATTTGTGTATGTACATTTGTATTACTAAATTTGGCACACAAAAAAAGAGTGAAAGGTTGAAATCACTATTGTTGGACTTTAACTAAGTTCCCCATAATATGAAAGAACGAAACTTAGAATGTTATTTCAGCAAGCCGAAGTACATGGCTGTTGGGTTCTATTTTCACCCTGCATTGGGACCTTCTTTAATATAAATTTTCTTCTTTTACATATATATATGCTTATATGAAGTGGCTACTTGTTTGTTGTCACTAACTAAAATGGTAGAAATCTGTCTTTCTCAAGAATTCCAATTGGAAGTTTGAACCTTCCCAAGGATGAAACTGATCCTATTATATGAAAAGGAATGAAATGTGTAAAGAAATTTCTATCAACCACCATTTAGTGTCTTCCTTCATCTCAAAACTTGTTCTTTGCATTCAAGTAGATTTACATTTGATGGCTTGTAATGGGTTTGTAGATTATTTGAAAGGGGAGTGAGTATTGTCATTGGTAATCTTTTCTATTCAATGTTCTCCCTTCTTTCACTGATTAAATATTAGAGAATCCCTAATCCAGGCATCGAGTTTTAAACACGGATTTTTATATGTACCAACAATCATGTTGGGTTTCTAAGAAAACAGCCTCATATTCTACTTGTACAAATATCAAAATAACAAATGAGTCGAATTATGGTGCAAAATGGAAGGATGTCAGTATGTGAGAAGATTTTCATGTCACAAGTTGTCTTCATTGGATGTGAAAAAGCTAATCTATTAAAAAGTATGTTACCATATTGGAGCCAAACACAAGGTGTCTAGTAAATGTATTCACTCAAAACATGTTCTTTGCAAAGACAATTATTAAAGTCCTTCTGTGTACATCAGGAATCAATCTAAAACCCCTTTAAACCCCATTTCTGTAGAAATTTTATCTTTAAATCCATTTTTACCCCTTATTTCTTCTAGTAACCCCCCCTGGGAGGTAAATGGCTCAGGAAATATGTAGTTCTATCCAAAATATGAGATAAAGACATCTGATATAGATTCTCTCATTCCCTTTCATGGCAGAGTAAATACCATTATAGATGCATTTATTGTCTAGTTATTTGTGTGAATTGAGCTAATGATGTTAAGAATCTAAGATTATGTTTTAATATAATAAGTGTTTTTCTTCAGCCACTCTTCATAGCCTTTGGGCTTACCATATAATGGGGCACAACCTCCTATTCCAGAAATAGTGAGGTTGAGCATTTGCATGCTAGTGAAGTGATGTTTATTTTGATTTCTTATGTTTGAAACTATTTCCAGTCACTGTCATATCTAAATTGGCAATGACAATCTCCAGAATTGGGTCATATGCAATCTCCAAAATTGGGTAGTATGACCATTGACATGTGATGAATCCCAATTTTCTTTCATTATAGAGGTTTAGTTTCCCTTTTAATATTTACATTCACCTCCTATGTCATGTGCATCAACTTGACTGTAAAGTTATGTACCATGACTAATAGTATACAAATTCATTCACAAACTATTGTGGAAAGGAAATGGAAAGCAGATAACAGCTATAGGCACAGTGTACTGTTTATCTAATTTTGTAATCTTATTTGTTGTAAGGGAATACTGGAATAGTTTCCATTGAACACTTTCCCTTTCTTTCTGTAGATTGTGAATGAAGATGCAAAGTATCGATATCGAAGTGGAAATCAATTTAACTGTGGAGGTATATTGTTTCCTTCCTGAGTATGTTAGATTCTTCAGCCCTGATGTTACCTGCATATGATTGGTTGTTTAGGGCTGAGTTTCTAGGTGCATTCTATGAACCTAAAACTTGTTTCTGAATTGGTACCTCTATAGGACTTACTATAAGAGCTCCTTATGGTGTTGTTGGCCATGGTGGGCACTATCACTCTCAATCACAAGAGGCCTTCTTTTGTCATGCATCGAGTATGGAGGTAATTCTTCTTTATTATTCCATTCAAGTTTTGACCAAGAATTTCACTTTGTATCTACCTTCCATGTTTCTGGGTTTAAATATGAAACATTTAAACTTATTGATGAAAAACGTTACATGAATTTGTTGTGGATATATATGTTAAAGTTTTGTGTTAGATTATGGTTTTTCAAAAATTAACAACTTTGCACACCAATTTAGTCAATTACTTTGTAAGTACATCAAGTAGATCCAAACCTAGTCAACCCCTTATTTTTAGTAGAGGAATACCCTATTGGATACTTTGGCATTTGATGCTTTAAATTTACTGTTTCACCCACCTTAATGATCCATATCTACTACAAAAATTCCAATGAATTTAAGATTATGGAGGAATGAAATAGTGGCTTATTGTTTTGTGTTAGATCTCATCCCAGTTGATGAACTTATGCTTTGTTTTATCCCTTAGAACATATATCATCCTTAAACTTCCTACAACAAATCCATACCACTGTTAAATTCCTTTCCAAAAAAGTGATATCACTTTCATTTCTTATTGTTGTCCATCCCCTTTTGCAAGTATGAAAAGTACTATGTTGGTGGTTTAAATGAAAACACTAAGATGTTGGTCCATATTGTTGTTATATTAGATAAATATTTTCTTATTGTTTCCACATGGAAACTATTGTAATAACCCATATCTATAAGTAATGGTTCAAGTACTCCATTAAGTATCAAGTTCTTGTCTCAATACTATGTTTTGTGCATTGGTTGACCCCATATCTAACACCATCCATAAAATGTAGATATATTGGTGTCTATTTTATCTATTTTGGTTCCCAAATTCTTCTAACATACTTGGTTCTTAGAAAAATATAATGGATCCAAGAACATTTTGGCATTAATACAGTATTTTAGAAACATTATCTTGTTTTGTGTATATTGGGGAAGCATTGTTCAATTTACATCTTTAAGAGAACGGCCCCAATACATTCAGTCCATATGGTTATATTGTTATACTTCCTTACATAGATTTGAAAGTGTGGCTTTGTACTCTTATCTTATATACATTTCGGGTCATTGAAGGCATATGATATAAAGGTTAAGAGTCTAAAGTAATCTCTCATTTTTGTCATCAACCGCAATACTATTTGGTGGTATAAATAGTAATCTAAATATTTTTTTTTATCTTAGATTTGAGGAAGCTAAACTCTATATTCTCAATACCTCTTATTCATTGATTCATGCTAGGAGCAGTTGTTGCAAGTCCTATTAGAAGAGACCATGTGGCTGTGGAATGGCCCAGCTCGTGGATCAGACATGGCATGGGATATAGTTCTACAGTACAATAAGTGGGAAAGAAAAAAGTGAAACCTGGAACTCTATGAAGTGGGTGAAAGGATATTTTATCCAAGCATAGCAAGTGGTTCATCTTGGGGCATTTTCAAGCTATGTATCATTAACTAGTAAGATAATTTTGAGAATCAACAGCTTTGAAGTGGGGAGCATGACTTAAATTTTCACTCTTGTGGGATGTATGTTCTATTTATCTTAATTGAAATGCATAGATTTTGTATTAAAAGAAAGCTTTAGATGCACTGTAAAATCAGTCACTACATTTATTCAGGGAGTGTAGTCATGAGAAATTAAAATAAATGAAAATTGGCATATGTTTGTCTGAGAGCATTACCCTTACATTTTTCTTCACAAAACTGAATTCGTTACTTCAATATAACAGCCCTAATACTATTATCGAGTAATAATAGATAAAACCTTAATGTTTCAGTGAAAATATTTCCCACTATGGGGCTTCCAGCTAATCCTCTGCTTCGAACACTGGAGTTGTTTCTTCATTTTCCATATCTCCATGTCTCTGTTGGATTGTGTCTTCCTCCATAGTCACTTCCTTTATGGAGCTGAATGATTCTTTATGGGGAGAAGTCTTTGAATTTGAACATTTGGCAAAGTCTAAAACTACAACAATTTTCTTAATTTCTTCACCTTGTATTGCCACTTTGACTTCCAGCACTGAATTTTGAACCAGTTGAAATTGTAATTGTGAAAACAATATATTGTTGAAATGGGATACTGCTACTTGAATATATTCATTCTTATGCACCATCCTTCTTATTACCATGAATTTTTTTTCTATTTTACATGAAATATGACTTATATGCCTATGACCATCCATTGCAGTAGAGGTAGTCTCACAACTTTGTGAAGTTAGGAGGGTTTCCACCCAGAGCAGTGAGGAAATGCAGTCTCAAAATATTGGATACCTAAGGTCTCAAATGTTCCTAAAAAAATAGACAAGTTGAAAATCAAGTTGGATTACCTTCTCCCATGTCCCAAAATTCCTTAGGTCAACAGGTTGGACCACTGCAATGAAGAAGATCCCAAATTGTTACCAGTTTGTTTTGAGCTTTGGTGTTCTCTTCCAGTCTAAACTGAAAAACCTCCTCACATTTTTAAGTTCACATATACATCCACTGCTTCCCCTTGATGTTGATCTATTTGGAGTTCTACAGATATCTACTCAACTACTAGGATGTAGAGTAGTGTTGATGGAATGAAGAAACACCCCAGACAAGCCTGATATATCCCACCTCTGCTATGATAACCCATCTCATCGCCCATAAATTCAATCCATTTTCCAAGCAAGAATACATCAGGGAGAAGTTAAACTCCATTTCATGTGGCATGGTGAACTTTGCAACTTGTCTTACAATTCGAGGTGCATGCAATTCCTAATGTTTATATTGTCAATATTCCTGGGTGCAAATTAGTGATAAGATCCGCATATTGTTCTAGAAATCCTTGATTCTATAGCATACCCTTATTTGATAGTATTCCCCAAGTCAAAATACTTGCAATTCTTTAAATTCTAGGTCTAGAGATCATTCTTGCAAGACATTACGGTGCAGAGGGAGTCAAGTCTCTAATTTTGCAAATGATAATAGTTGAGTCTCCATTAGCAATAAGTTTGTGAATCTGCCTGGCTCTTAGAATTTTTATCACTTGATTTAAAGCTAATGCTTCTATATTATTATAGGTGGTCACTGTTAATGGTTCTATGGTGTCATAGGTGGTCACTGTCTAGGATCATTATCTCATCCAGGACCCCTAAACTTTCTAGCTTCAAATTGGGCAAGCACAGAACTTGAAAAATGCATCAAGGCAGTGTTTTTTGATCTAGATGATACATTGGTATTGACAAATGTTATTGACAAGGAAGCCCACATGGCAGTCACAGAGCTACTCAGTCATCACCACCCCTTGCTCTATTAATAGGTCATCATTGACACCTTCGTTAAGGGCTTCATCACTCAGCCCTGGGATCCCAATAAATAGGTCTGTTCCCCCTTTCCCCATTTCTTCTTTGTAATTAATTTTCCAATTCTGTTGCACCTCAATGTGCTATAACATAATTGGATATTGTGCAGGGGATTTAAATTTTTAATTGGGTATTTCTTAGGCAGTTGGATATCCCTTATAAATTTAGATTTTCTGAAACAAATTTGTTCAATTTTCAGATTGATGTGACTGAATGGAGGGCTCATATTTGGTGCAAGGCTCTGGAAGCCCAAGGTGTCAGTGATAACCAGCTTGCAAGAGTAAACCTTCTTTATTTCAGTAAATATTGATTACTTCATTTAGAATATATTTAAAATCTTTAGGTAAATGGGTGGAGTAGATATCATATTATTCTAATTGTTGTTAACTTGCACACAGGAGATGCAGCACTGCTTTGACACTACCAAAATGAATTCATTCCAATGGTCCCCAGGAGTTGAAGTGGTAACTTTCCATATGTTATTAAACACCTGTTTATCTGCCTTCAATTCTGCTTTGTTATGATTTATCTTGATTTGTGATTTCTATTTTGCTATCATGAATTTCTGGGTTCAAATGTAAGTCTATGTGTATTGCAGCTTATACCTTTTTCTATTGTCATGGTTTACCAGTTCAGAATTTCACTCACAGTAGTCTAGGTAGCCAGAGCCACTCTCAAGATGACCTTTCCCTAAGTGGGGTGAATGGGATAAAATCCCATTAATTTGCTTCTATGTGTCATGAAGAAAAGATAGACCTTACCTCTGTGGGTCTCAAATATGCGTTGGAACATCATTTGGGCAATGTGGGGTTATTGCAGTAGTATTACGATCTTCCCTTGCCAATGTCCCTAGCTTTAAACCTTGGAATGACATAAACCACCATAATCTCAGAAAATTTATATGTTTGGAAAATTGGGCTTATTAGAAGATGATCCAGTCAAACATTTTATTTTCAATATTTGGAATTTTATAGGTTAAATGGTTTAAGATGACTCCTATATCATGAACTAATGGGGTTGGCCAAAACTTATAATTCCTGTAGTGAGAAAAATTGGAGAAGTTTATGTACCAACACACACTCATCTAACACCTAGTCTTAGTTGCCCCTCCAAGTTGCAAAGCTTGAGGTTGCATACAATGAATTCCAATACTTAATATGTTGGCATTTGTGTGAATATGAGATATACATCCTTGAGATTTGCGGCATCATGTTGCATATTAGACCTTCATTAGATATTGGTTTAGATGAGTCTATGAATTGTCCATATTTGATGCACCCAAGGCACCATCTGGATGGAATGTACTGTTACATAAAGTAGTGATAGGTTTTCCATCTCCACTCAAGCCGTATGAGCACCTCAGATCTCTTGGAGCAGAATTTAACTGTTTTTTACCTAGTAGAGAAATCATTAAAATGTAGTCCAGTTTATACTTCGGGATGGATTTTTAAGGTGGAATAAATAATGGTTATAAAATAATCAAAGACCCTATTTACATATTTTGATCAAGGGAAGATCACAGTTTCAGGGGTTTCATTCAGTGTTACATGTAGATGCATTCCCCAGGGTCACAGATGCACCCCCCTTACTCCCCACAGCCCAGGGACTTAGGGGCTCCTAGAGAAATGTTTCTCCTCATCCCCAATTTGGTGAAACTTGAGGAAACTCAGGGGGGAGCTCATCCCCCTGTTTTGAAGCATGCATCGATGAAGTGGGGGGATCCTAGGAAATATAGTGGTAATGATAATATTAAATTCTTAGTAGTATTTTTCTTATCTTTCATTTTCTATCATTTTACTTAAATTTTTAGCATTACCATTAATTTATTCATTTTTATCCACAGTTTAGTAAATTATATGAAAAGGAAATCTGCGGTAGGAGTTTTTGAGAGTGGTTCCAACCACATTGGAGTTCATATGCAAAAATTAGTATTTTAGATCCCATTCAGAATTCAACAAACTCAATAGTTTTTGGGATTTCAGGATTGCAATGTTTCCACTAGATTTTATCATGTATGAGGTTAAGGGATTGTCATTTAGTCAAGCACATCAATCTCTCTATATACCTTGATGTTGGTGGTGTTGATTGTTTAACTCCTTTATCATGACCTTAATCAATTTGTACCCTTTATTCAAGCAAAATAACTTATTAATCATGGGGAGTTTTTTCTAATTCTACCTTATTTTAATGCTTCGTTTAGAAAGCTTCATCAAAATTGTAGGGTGTTGAGTAACGTCCTTCGAGGATCAACTTCAAGATTGAAGGTAGAGTCATGGCCTAAAATCCTAGAGGAGGGGGACATAGGGTGCTATTGATTAATAGGATCCCAATATAATATTAATAGTTCACTCTTGCATAATTGTATGTTGGACTTGAAATCCTCAAATAATGTGATGCTCTCTTGAATGATGAAGAAATAGGGTCCTTGGGTCACATTTCCCCATTATAACAGCTATGCCATGGATTCACACAATATTGAAGTGTATTGAATCATTGAAGAATTATATTGTATTTATAGGGAGCAGGTTAACATGTATTTACACGCGATGAATTTTTATTGCTAGGATTTATATTTTTTATAATTTTTATGACCCCCCTGCCCCCCTCTAATTTCCAAAAAAATTGGTGGTGGTCTCCATACATCCCCAATGTGCGTTTTCCATGTCCAGAAAACTTGGGGGAATATTAGATTCATTTTCTCTTTCAATAATTCAGTTTTCAGAACCAGGCAGAGGCAATTACCTAAATGAAAAATCCCAAGATTGCACAGAAGTTGCAGAATACTTCATACTGTGAACAGGTTGTGCTACATGAGCATATATTTGGGAGGAGCTAATCTAAGAACATAGGAGAGTGACTCCTAAATACCATGGAAACCCCAAGCAAGGGATAGTTTCTTGGATAAAATGTCCACTTCCATCTCAGGATAATCTCCAATATATCTGGAATCCCGAATCAAGACAAGGTTTTAAACTGGTTTATGTGCTTTAGCCTCTAGGGAGCCTAACCTAGAAGTATTTTTCAGTTTTTTTATGGAGACCATGCAGTTAAGTTTTAAGTTAATCAAATTTGCATAGCATGAAATTGTGAGAGATGCCTTCAATAAGGGATCATTCCTAAATTTGAACTTTATATCTGTGCAAATGGTCAAGAAAATACTACTCAATGGAATTAAAGTTGGCATCATAACCAATGGCCATCCGAAGGTGAGATCAAAAAATTGCCTCTTTGTAATGATTTGAAACTCTCGATGGATCACAGTTTCTATAATTATATTTTTCTACCAATTTTTCTTATAATCTAGCTGATTTATCAGGTTCAACATGCAAAAAATTTGGCTTGTCGAGAAGATGAGCTTTTCAAAGCAATTTTGGTTGGTGGAGGTACCTTAGATATAAGAATATGTGCTTTATAAATTTTTTCATTTGTTCTTTCTCTAGTTATCTTAAGTCCTCTTTGTTAACTCATAACTCTCAATCTATTTTTTACTTTTACGTCCCAACCAAAAAATTAGATGAATTCCCTCAGTTATTTACTGGAGCTTTGTGAGTTTGAACATGTGACTTTTGAAATCGGCATAAACTGAACCGTTCATTTTTTATCTACAGAGGAGATTCATGAAAACATCCATAAAAGCATATTTTTGAAATCCTATGAGCTTGTAGGATGCATGCTTGATCAGTCTATCATGGTGGGAAATAACCTTAAAACATACATTCAGGTCTTGTATTTCAAGCTTTTCATTGTATAGAACAAAGACAAACAAATGTATCTAGCATAAATTTTTAGATAAATGAGATTCATTGTTTTGATCCTTCATATGGTAGGTTTGAGTTTGATAGTTGTCTTGATCCTTTCTTTTCTATTAATTTATGTTCTCTGGATAATGCTTTTTAATATGCATCTCTAGATGTATTGTGATGGGAATCTGTCCTAATCTTTTGCCTTAAATTTGGTTTTATGTTTCACTACAAATAGCTATGTTTATGTATTTCGGGGAGGTAAAAATGCAGGTTTTCTAGCAACTGTATGGGTCAACATTCATGTTCTAAATGATCCCCCTCTAGGAGCAAGCAAAGCCCACTTACACTATTAGGAACATTTGTGAGCTTCTCGAGGTTCTACCCCTTTATTAACAAGACAGGTTTTTCCATCATATTATATGTTTGTATTCATTTTTTTGTCACTGATTATCTATCCATGATTGAACTGAACTGAAAATTTAGCTCTGTTTGCAGCAGCAGAGCAAGTTTCTTGCTATTTTGTTAAAACTTATACTTCTCAATTGAAATTATTTTAACAAAATCTAGGAAAAAACCTTTGGAAAGGAAATAAAATCAGATCGCAAGTATGCAATTGAAACAACTTACAACTACTATCAATATTTATGTTTGGTTGTTTTCTATCTGTTGTATAACATTTTGGAATGTCAAATCAGCATCTATGATGTATTTCACCCAGATGTTGTTGTATGAAGAGAAATTTGGGCATATATTGATGATTGTCCACTATGTTCTGGTTGCATAGGTGTTCTCAGTATAGTTATGTTGTGTTTTAGATATATTATGCACAAAATGTAACAATGAGTTCATATATTAGAAATTTAAAAGAGGTGATGGATCTGGCCAAAAATAAAGTAGAACAAATCTAGCTCTCTTTTTAGTACTGCAAACCACTGTTAACCAACTAAAAGAAGAATACTATACTCTGGCCATTTCGTTGTTAATGACAAACAACATAACATAGCAACTACATCTTTCAGCCTGCAATTGATTCCAAAGTTTGCTAAGGCACATGACAGTTAGGAGCTATGGTGAATGATCTGTAACATTGTAGTAATAATATATTATTAGATACCATGTGAAGTAAAAGATGAGTGTCATTTTAGTTTTTAACTTTTAATCTCTCCAAGGCAAGTAATGTAAATTAATTTCCCCTTTACTTGGTAATCTTATGTTTCTAGTATTGTGTCCATGGTCAGTTAAATGAAATTTCTTCTATAGATAGGATACTTTTTGTCTTGTGCTCTCATACATTTATTTACTATGGCTATACAATATCTTTGAGTTTCATGGGCTGTTGTTTTGAATATTCTTACCGAATTTCCCATAGAGATCAACACATGTAAGTTTATCATTCAATTCCTAGGTGTCTAATATGATATTTGCAGAAGATAATGGTGTTGATTCCACATTAAATATAAAAATATTAAGCAGCTCACATGATAGAGTTAAAAAAATTTAGTAAAGTATCAATCTTGCATTTTTTCTAGTCGAGACTATCAAGCTTTTTGAATTATTGCATAATTTGTTATATAGAAGAATCATAGCCACCCAAAATGCAAGGATGTCTATAAAGCATTTTGTTATGGAAAAACCTGACTCAATCTATTTGTTTCTCAACTCCTTGGGGGTTCTATGCTTCAGGTAGGTTTCTTTGTTCTATATTTCATTTGAAATTTTAGTGAGTTTATTGACAAAGCATCTAATAAATTCATTTACAATTTTAGCGTTGAAAAAAATGTGTTAGGCATTTGCAGTGTCATTCCAAAGAATCAACAATAGTTTTTCATGGATAATAATCCATGGGGTTTGAATTAAAATCAATTTTAATAATTTGAGAATTCGGAAACAAAAATGGGCAAAAGAGTACATAGGCTAGGATAGATTAAAAATAAGGCCTGATGCTTTAGAGCACAAAATGCAGCGTGTACTAGCTGCAAATCCAATGGTGGGCAGATTTCCCACCTTGTTGGATAAAGTGCCCACCTTAGGATGTGCATTCAATGCAGATTGAGTAATTTCCTCTCCGATGTTGCTAGCAACATATATTAATTTGTTCAATGACAAATCAAGCAATAGAAAGGTTGGGTTTCTACATTCAATTCTATAAAGTTGTTCAACTAGAAGCTAGTTCTTAGTATCTTCCAAAAACATTTCCAAGATGCAAAGATAATGAGTCATAATTGTCTAATTTAATAATAGGAAATTCAGTATTTGAAAGTTGTTGAAATATGAATTGATCTTCAAATATTGCATTTTGTTGAAGGTGGAAATTATTATTACTTGGCATTACACGTTGTAGTTTCAAAAGCAGTACCTATGATGGCATCAATCAACGTGTAGAATAATAGATCCTACTATAACAACCTAATAGTAATCAGCCCAATTTCATCTCCAACCAGTCTAGAGTGTACAAGGATGAAACTTGCAACGTGATTTTTTAACTCTATAAAACATTGCCAAGGATGAAACTTGCAACATACACCCAATGTTTTAAGTCTATATCTTAAATTTATTGGAAAAGAATGAATATTATACTTTTCTGGATGCATTGTCCACCATTTCCTAATTTATTTCCAAGTCAACAAGTCAGGATCCCAGCCAGATAGGGACATGAATGGATATGCCAGATAGGGAAAATTATACATAGCTCTCAGGAATTAATTTATCATAAATACTAGTTACTGGTAAGTTGTAATAGTAATAATTATTTAGTTTGTAGATTGCTATCTATCATAAATTTGTTTGAATATCATCATTGTCAAGGAATAACAACTTCTTAAAGGGTGCTAGCTCAATGGTAGAGCACCTGCCTAATTATAGGCAAGAGGTTCATGGTTCGATTCCTCCGTGCCCTATCATAAATTTGTGACTACAAAAATGACTAAATTCTCATATATACTACTATTAGTATCTAATTTCTCGTATTTTAGTCGTATTTAGCTTATTCATTAATATGTTATCATCTAGTAGTTTATTTAGTCATATATTTGGTCATTAATTATTGCAATCAGTGACTAAATCCGTGACTAAATCAATGACTAAATCATTGACTATCAATGACTAAATCATTGACTATAAATGACTAAATCAATAATTAATAATTCAAGCTATTAATGACTAAGTGAAATACGACTAGCTATAAGATAGTGGAAATTAGCTACTATTAGTTGCCGACTAAAAAATAGTCATTTATAGCATGATTTTAGTCATTTTTTTAGTCATTAATTTCTCATTTTGTACTCGTGAAATATATTATATTTTTCCTTTAATTGATGGATAAGATTGATGGGATTCACTTCCTACTCATCCAACCATTAAAACGGGATTGAATAACAAGCAAAATGTAACCCAAGTGCTAAAACTTTTCTCTGCCATTTTTTCAATTTTAGAATAGAATGCTTTCCTAGTTTCAGGTTGAGTGGAAACACCAATAGAAGTAAATATTACAGTTTTAATTTTTGGATCAGTTATGGAGGTATATTTTCATATATATCTTAAAATTTAAATTTGATCCTTTTTCCTCTCCTGTTGGTTGAGCTTGCGCATCCTATTCCATCTTTTAGCATAACTTTGATTTCCCATGTCCACTATGTGTTGTCGCCACAATGGTACGCTCGACGATTCTCGACGTCCACATTTACCACAGAAAATTGTGCAAAATGTTAAGGGTTTTTCCTTTTTATTGAGGATTGGTATACAATATATCGTTATCCGAGACTTCTAACTTGGATGCCACTGCAGAAACCTTTGATATGCACAGTTATAAATAAATGTTTTAAGATGCCTTCAAATATGCCCCATTTTGGTATTCACACCCTACATAAGCTCATCCTACAAGGGAAGAAGATCGAAATGGTAGTGAATCTAGTCCCTCCTACCCCCTCACTTTTCTATTTTTGTAAATAAAGCGCGTAGAGCATAAGTGTCTGTTCAAATATTTTTTTTCTTAGTAATTAAAGCAGCCCAGAGTAATCATTATTTGTAACACCTCTCTCATAATATGTGGGAAGGTGTGTATTGAATAGAAGGGAGGTAATGCAGACTGGGTGCAGTTTTGATTTCTTTAATTAAAGGTATATTTACCTTATTTTTAACTTAAAATAGAAAAAAATATTATATTTTCTTATAATTTCTTACCTCTATAATTTCTTATCCCTGATAGAGGTTAAAATTTGTATTTTTTGAAATTTTGTGCCTTTAATTTGCATCATGCATTCCTGATCAAAAAATAATTAGCTTGGTAGTGGTACTAGTAGAAACAAAAATAGTAAATTTACATGATATATAGAACATTAGTTCTCCCAAAAGAAGGAAAGATGATTTCTATGTCACCATTCTAATACTTCGTACAACAATTTTTCTAGAACAATAATGGTGTTATATGTTTTGGATAAAAAATTGAATTCACACAATTACTGGGAATCTAATTTAGGATGGGTTTTCTAAAAGTGCACATTTTATTTATTTGGGTGCAAAACTAGCCACGGGAAAGCGCTCTGAGGATTTATTACAATCTACCTGCCATAATATGATCTCCTGTTCATGAGAAAGGAAGCTAAGCTTATATCTTTTACAGGTGTCTTTGTGCATGAAACACCTTGTTTACACTAAGGACCAAGGAGAGGTAGTCAAAGGAGTATGCTCAAACTTCTTATGTAAGCATCCATTCTTAAACTTGAGTGGTATAACAAGCCTATGAAAAGCAAATATTTTTTACAATTGAATTTTGAGATATAGGAAATTCTGATATTGGAACTAGATTTTTAGGCTTAGTTTCATTTTAAAACAATACCATGTGACAATTTTAAAATTTTGTAATTCAATTATCCAATCATCTTTCGAAAATCCTACCCGATTTACATTGAATCTATTTAAAATTAATATTTATTTGCTACACGAAGATCTTATGCACTTGATCTTTATTAAAAACCAATTAAGTTGTTAATATCCTGGTAGATATTTATATTTTCACAAAAATATGCTCTGGTGTTTAGAGAAAAATATTCTCGTTTTCTTGGACTCTAGAATGTTTCTACGTTTCTCTTGATGCAATGAATAGATGATAATATGGGTAATGAATATTCTAGCAATGAAGCTTTATATTTTTCTACAAAGAATATATATCTTTGTGGGAAATAGTTACCTCATATTTTCCTAGTAATTCTTTCTTTCGGAGGTCTAGTCATCTTTGAAATAGAATCGAAAACTCGTATCCCATACATCTCATCAGGGCTCCATTTCTTTGGTAGTTGATCGTTCGATGAAAATGTGGAAATTTTATTCATGGATAGTCAATCACTTTTGGTTTATCCAACTCTCTTTAACCCATAAAAGGAAATAGTTAATTTTCTAAAAGAGGGATTACAAGATAGATATCTATATTCAGACCTTGGTGATCAATATCAAGACCCAGGAGCAAAGGTGGTAATTTACCCAAATCCATAAGCGGGAGTTCTAGTTCCAGGTGAAGATACATCCATTGAAGCAGCACCAGGTACATCATAAGTATGGGAAAGAGCAGTTGTTAAAGATGAAGAATCCAATCTAGAAACACCAGTAGCATCTGAGCCAGGTGTTTAATCTATTGATGATCTGGAACCATTAATACTACCAAAAGAATCAGTATCCAAGCCACCATCCCTTCCATCTATAGATCCAGAGTGAGTAGTAATATTTACTTCTATCCCGTTATAAGAGTGGACAAATAGTGATGATTTAAAAAAATTGCAAGGCTTAATTTAATGGGATTTAGGTACATTTGTTTAAGCACATTTTCAAGCTTTCATATACTTTTTTATTATTGAATCAAGGTTTGTGTATATTGCTTCAAGTATACAACTTGTATACCTAGCGCTGGAATGATGTAATATATATCTTTAATGATTCGGTCTTTCAATTTTATTTTAAATATAACTTTTATCATAGATCAGTATCATTTTGGGATGCAGCTTCAAGATTATGACAATCCACTGTGGTAAAGTAAGATCGAGTTGGGATCTGTTAAAAATATGGATCCCAGTGTTGGGATGGGTAAAAGTGTTCAATTTTAACCCAATATGTTTATACTGGACATGAGATTTTTCATTATAAATTGGCCATAGGAGTATGCTACCCTTCATCATCATCATCCTAGTTTCCATAACTCATGTTTATTTCAGTCTAGTTCAATATGACCATTCTCCATATTTCATAGACATTTTTCTATGTGATTATACCTAGTATGTTTTTATTTTTCTTGCATTCTACCAATCCTCTCTTCTTCTTCGTCCTAGAAATTAAAGTTTCCTCTCTACCTATGTACATTGTATTTAGAGTATTAATTTTTCACCAGTATTCCATTTCCATTATCTTAATCTCAATCTTTCCTTTTGCACCTGTGTAGTCAGTCTTGAGGGCATTTTTTAGTGGAATCTCTACTTATTATGTGTTGTTTGTTGTGCATTTTGTGGAGCTATTGAAGACCACATTGTTTCTGTGGTTTTGTTCTTTCTCCAAACCCTAGTACACAAGATTCCACTTCACTACCTAGAACATTTTGCATTTTATACTACATTTTTTTAGAGTTCAACAGTAGTACAAAATGAGAATTAATGACTAAAAAAATGACTAGAATTCAAATACAAACGACTATTTTTGAGTCAGTTCCTAATAGTAGCTAATTTACACTATCTTATAGCTTGACTAACTTAGTCATTAATTGGTTGACTTATTAGTCACTGATTTAGTCATTGATTGTCATAATTAATGACCATATATACGACTAAATAAACTACTAGATGATAAATCAAGGTAACATATTAATGAATAAGTTAGATACGACTAAACGTAAGTCACACTATAATATACTAGAAATTAGCTACTAATAATTGTATATATGTGGATTTAGTTGTTTTCTTAGTCACAAATTTATGATAAGGCACAGAGGGATCGAACCACCAACCTCCTGCCTATAATTATTCAAGTTCTCTACCATTGAGATAGCACCCTTTAAGAAGTTTTTATTGCCTTACAATGATGATATTCAAATAAATTTTGCATAATTCAAGCATATAAAATAATTATTACCAAGTTCTTATAGATTGATAATGGCTTACCTTGTACTAGTCCTTCAAGTCCTTCAACTGCATTTATTAAGTGCAAATGCAGTTGAAGGACTTCAAGGTTGTTAAAGGTAAGCCATTATGGATCTATAGTAACTTGGTAATCATTATTTTGTATGCTTGAATGATGCAAAATGCAAAAATCTCATAAATTTATAGGTTATGCTCATACAGGTCCTTCTTTAACACTAGCTGAGGTGTTGATTGCAATTAAGCCATTATGGATCTATAGGAATGACAAGCATGCATCCATTGTTAACTTATCTACTGATTCATCTAGATTCATGCCAAGATATTTGAATTTGACTAAAAAATCATAAGTAACTTGAAGATAATGGTAGATGATTCCATAGAAAGGAGAATTGCATTTTATATAGAAGAAAAGGATGAGCAAATGGTGTCCCAAACTAATCTTCCTCCAATGTGGTCCAAGCCAATATCCCCTATATTTGAACACATGTGTATGCTTCTCTTAGGTTACATGAACATCTTACACAACCTTAATATAGTTTCAATCAGATTTGGATGTCCATATTAACTTCAAAGGACCAAAACTTGAACTAGTAGATTTGTAATATTTAAAATATATGTACAAAAAGTCTCCACATCTAATAAACCAATACATCATTTACTTATTGCATGATATTAGAGTGGATGGACATATTGTTAGACAAAATTTGGAGAGTTTTGAGAATATTTGGATGTTCATTCCTAGGATGTATATGCCCATCCTACTAAAACATAACCTCTAAATTATTTTTAAACAATCACATGGAAATTTTGGAATGAACAAAATATAGTCCCTTGTAATTTTCTTTAGTCTCCAAAGGAGAAACTCATCACCCAAAATGTATATAGAATATTAAAAATAAATATACTACTAATTCTATTTCACATCAAGAAGAATGGGCATTAACTCTAAGTACTCTTAGCTACTAGATAAAAGGAAATGAAATGAGATGAAATATTCACAACAATACCTTCGATTTTGCTCGCTGACAAGAAGTATGAATACTTTTGTGATTATTTTATTCAGAGGTGACTTAAACAACCACTAACCTGCAATCAAGGAAAGAAACAATGTTCAAATTGATATATAAATAAAATAAAATAAAATTTAAATATAGACTATGCCAATCGCACTATCATTTATACCTAGAAATAGAACTAGCAAATCTCCCACAACTTTTCAACCTTGTCCAAAATTCCCAACATGGAATGCCATTGTTTAAACAAAACAAAACGAAATTGAAAACCTGAAAGTAGTAATTTACTCTACCTTTCTATTAGATGCAGAGTCCCATAGTTGTACAACAAAATTAGTCAAGCACATGCAATAAAATTATAAATGGACAAAAATAAGAAAACAATGTGGTTTATATCTTCCTTAATATATATATATATATTACGATCATACTTTGTCTAAGAGGAGACCAGTCACTAACGAAATAATGGACATACCTGAGAGAGAGAGAGAGATAGGTAGTTGTAGGAAAGAGTGAGACAAATACATACCTCAAGGTATTAATCAAAACAATCTAGAAATGAGGATGGACTTTCAATCTCATTGCTGTAATAAATGATAGTCTTTTAGGATATTCATACATCAAGCAAATATAATCTCCTTTGAAATGTGCATAGACAACCTTAACCCACACTCTAGCACAACCATCAAACTTTTGCTTCTGCAAACTCTATAATGGAAGATTTCTTAAAAGAATATCCCATTCTATCAAAATTAGAACTTTAAGCCCATGATTTCTCTCAATAAACAACCCAACTCTAGACATACAAGTCATAACCATGATTTTTTCCTAAGTGTCATGCAGCAATAGAACCCATCCTGGGCTCGTTTCTTATCATGATGTCACCTTGCTGAGTGCTTCCTCTCCCAACATTATTTCTCATTTCAACATCCCTTTGGTATCCTTGTGGGGCATCTGGAAATTAACCAGAGCGTCCAGATAAAGAACCTTGAGCTCTATTTCCTAGATCATCCCTTCTCACAAAATCAGTTCTTCCATTTCCCCAACCACCATTGGCCCCCATTCACAATATCAGTTCTTCCATTTCCCCTACCACCAAATTCCCCATGCCCCCTTATTCCATCATTTACAAAGCCCCCTATAGAATGAAAAGGGCATGCATGAGTGCCTGAAACACAGGAACAATGTACCAGATATTTAAAAAATAAAGCATACTGATCAAAAGTATCAACCTTGACAAATTTTATTGATTTGTACCTACCTCGGGTGCTCGAAGTAGTCTTTTTATCTTCAACAATTGCTTGAAGACCATTAATTATAATAGGAGATGCCTAGATTGTAAAATCATAAGCAATAACAATTAGCACCAATGTAAATATAAAAAAATATCAAACATAAATGCCATTTAATAAACAACCACTTAATTCTGTAATATCCAAAATCTCTCCCATAACCACTTAAAGAATACATGCAAACTAAGCAAAGAACATTGAAATTTGGTAAGTGAAATCCTACAGGAAGGTGAAAAACATATTCATATTTCATGCATACTAGCGTTCTTGCTTGAGAAACAGGAAAATGTAAAACAACAAATTACATGTACAATCAAGAGGAAAATCATCTAAAGAGATTCCCATATTACATAATGCAATCATGAGAGAATTTGCAGTCCAACCACCCTTATTAATAATAGTTTTTTATAACGATAAAATACGTGAAGTGCAGCTTGGACTAAAGTTGCTTCTTCAAACTCAACCAAAACATAATAGAATCCTCCTTGCTACAAACAAAACCAATTACCTTGAGACATCAATGACACAAAAATTAATATAGAATTCTCTTACACAAAAAACCAAGTATATTGTCCAAACCTTACTCCTCACTTGAACTCCAAAAGGATTAATTGCCCCAAACTTCTTGAATTTTTGCTCAACTTTAGTCAGGGTAACATTGACAGGAAAGTGCTTGATATAAATAGAGCATCCATTTCCTACGTGTAACAATTTATAGTTGTAAATTGATAGTAATATCACATAGAATAAGGTTGATAGGATAACTTAAATACAAAAGAATGACCATATGCAAAATTTAACACCTGCTTCGGAGAAATCACTGGTATCTATCATATTGACAGGAGTGGTACTAAAGGATCCATTTGCAGATTCCTTAGGTGGAATGGAAGCAGTTGCTTGACGCTCATCACTTGGTACAACCCTTGCAAGATATGATTTCTGAAATTCAACACTAAGTGCTACATTTTATTTCATTACTCTAACCTGTTTACAACCAGAAATGTCCATTAGATATTCATTGACAATCTTGCAATCTAGGGTTGGACAACTTAACCTTAAATTGGATTGGATGGAGATTACAATTGAAGCATAAGGATTTTTTAGTGCATCTTGGATTACAACTGGAGTTTCATGAGAAGGTGGCCCCTCATCGTGAACTGCAGCAGGAAGATGATCAATTGTTGATTTTTTTGTCAATTGAGCCTTCTCATATTTCCATCTCCTGAATGTGACTATGTACCTCCTCAACAACAGGCTTCTCCACCACTGTTATGTATTTCTCGATCACACCATTCTAAACTATTGGTTTATCCTCGACAACTATATAGGGAAGAATAAAAAACATAACAGTGAAAGCTAGTTCTTTGAATAAATATAGGGAACAATGCAGAAAATTTTATAAATTATAATCATGGTACTTGGCTCTGAGACGTGAACTTCAATTTTATGTTCTACATAGACATTTATCAAAACAATATTTTCCTTTGGTTCTTGTGGTTCTTCATCGACATACTTAAATATATAATTCAATAATGTACCCCTTCTCCTGAGGATCTAGGAAAAATGATTGTGTGAACATGCGTGTTCCACTGTTTCCAAAGGTAAGTGATCTAGTTACTAGAAATAGTACTCCATTGTTGTAATACTCTTATTAATCAAATGTATTTATCAGAGGTTTGAAGACATTGTAATCTACAGACATTATATGTTTATTAATACGCTAATACATAGAAAGCATAAACATAAATTATTTTTATAAACATTCTTTGAAGTATGTATATGCACAAACTTCCTGTGAAGATAAAATTTTATTAATAGAGAAAAACGTTTACACAACTACATTATACTCCATGAAATATTGTGATGTCCTTTTATATTTACCTCCATAGTAGTTATTGTGATCATTTGACCATTTGGTCCTGGCCGACCAAGTAAGTTGCATTCCTAATAAAATTTCTATACCATTTGAGGAGACATATGGAGAACATTGTAATACTGGGCCACAAAGGCATTCCTAACCTGGAAACACATCACATATAAAAATCATAAGGATTTCAACTAAAAAAAGAAAATATTGCACAATATATATTTAACCAGTACTATTCAAAACATACCATTTGTGGATTAGGAACCATAGCTACGCCTTGTTGTACAACCATTTATCCTGTATTGAAATTAATACATAAGATAGCCAAATGTATAAGAAAATATGAAACTGCCCTTGAACTACTTCTAAATAATTAACAAGCCCAATTACTGAGTTTCATAGACAAACATCCCACAGAGGTCATGATCTTTCCAAACAAATCATAGAGATCATGGTTAAGTCCTAGAATAGGTTATGACCCAGTCCAAGGAATCCCACAAGGTCACAGCTCAATACTAGAAACCTCAAAGGTGGTTGCAGTTCAACATAGCAGGATCATTAAAGAACATGGCATGCCCTAACAGGCTTCCAACAAGATCTAACAATAACAATAAGTTTTATCATCACCATATAAGGTAGTTCCAAACTATGAAACACTTCAAGTGATTGCAATACAACATATATAACATAATTTTCATTTCTTTCGACTTAACACTCCCAAAGGTACATGTGTTAAATTTTAAGCATCCAAGGATAATAAATAACAACAGTAGAAATAAATTAATGAACAAGTTAAACTAGCATCTGTAAAGGAGAAAACAATGTGGTTTAGACCTTCCTTCATATACTCAAATATATATTATCATCAGACTTTGTCTCTTAGGATACAATTCACTGATGAAACAATGGACATATACCTCAGAGAGAAAGATAGGTAGATGTAGGGCGGAGTTGGGAAAATACATATCGCAAGGTATTAATCAAAATAGTCTAGAAATGAGGATCAACTTTCAATCCCATTGCTACAATAAATGACAGTATTTTAGGATATTCAAACATCAAGGAAATAGAAGATCCTTTCAAATGTGCAGAGGCATCCTTAACCCACACTCTAGCATGTCCATCATACTATGGCAGAATTTCATACATAGTAGTAGCCTCAAGGGGGATGAAAAGGAGCATAACAATAAAGGTAAGTCATCATGACAAAAGGTTCAAGGTACCACATGAGGAGACGTAGACGCTAGAATAAGGACCAACAAGGTTCAACAAAAGATCAAAGGTCAACAAGAGTGGTCATAACAAAGTGGGAAGACAACCCTTTCACACATAGACCAAGGTGTACCATCGAGGTGGGGGAATAACTCTTTTACCCTTTATTCTCAATTTTCCACCAATTTTCCCTAAAATCCATATCTTTCCCTAAAACATATGGGAAATGTATCTTAGGAAATTCCAAGGTGAATCCAATAATATGGGTTTAAGGGTTCCTCCATTCTAGATTCAGAAGATGAATTTGAACAAATGACTCTCACTTCTCCATTGAGTTGTCTAGGGGGTCAATGGATGGTACACTTGAGTATTTATTGATTCCAAACAACCAATTGTGACAGTATATAATTGGATATTTCCTTATATTTTGAAGAAATCCCTTGATTGGGAAACCTTTCCAAAAGAATCAACAAACAATAAACACACTTTGATAAGAAGAAAAGAATAAAAAAAAATGATTATGAAATAAAGACAAAATGATAGAAGGTTTCAACAACCAGGTTTTAAATTTATGGTTAGTTATCCATTTAATTTGTAATATTCTTTCTGAGGATAATACATTGCAACATGTTGAAATCAACATCACCCTTATAATATCAAATATCTTACATCCATGTCTCAAATTGTAGGGACGCAAGATATAAGAAATGATGTGCCAAAAGAAATTATTACTAAAGGAGAATCCAAAGATGAGCATCTCATACAATTCATGTAGAAGCCTTATAGGATTTAAGAAATCAAGAATTCCATTGAAGGCTTATCAGTATTAGACATGAAACTTTTTGTTTAGAAAATATGCTTTATATTAATCATACTACATGTACAAAAATGTAAAATATGAAAATACACACAAAAATAATTAATACATCATGATCAACACTATTAACATTGATACAATATCCAAGCATGTAATTGAAAAGACATCAACATCCTTCAAATCTCTAGCCAAAAAAAAACACTTGGCCTAGAGATGAAAATGTACCTCTTCCCACCAAATCCCATGGGAGGAAGGAACAAAGCTAACCTCAATGAACAAAGCATTGACTTTAAGACGATTCTGAATACCCATGAAAACTAAACGAATCAATAGTTTATACTCACCCATGGATGCATCCTACCAATGTACATTCACTTATAAGATAGAAGGATTTTTCCTATGAACCTTCTACCAACAACCTATGGCTACTTGCATTCCCACAAAATGTGCTTGAGAGAACTTGCTTTACCACATACTCAACACTCACCATCCATAAATCCACCTTTTCTATATAGAATATCATACACTAAAGTATTTGTATCCACTAAATATCCATGCACAAATCCCTCCTATCATTCGAAGTTGGTGTCAGTGAAACCCTTTTACACTACAAGGAATACAATTATTTTTGAATCATAGATCTAGATTGGCTCATCAAAGGACCTTCTGCTAGTCCCTCCAAATTGGATCCTACATTTTGATATTCATCTTATACTACTAATTTGATATTGATTCTTTAAGGCCCCTCAATCAAGAATCTATATGAAGTAAGAAAATCCTTCTAATGAGTTAACAACCTCCATTCCAACTATGATATGGCATTAGAATTACACAAGTGTTTCATATGGAAGAATTTGTTCTTGCTCAATCTCAGACCATGATAATATGGAATTATGGAAACACACCAATCTTAAATATTCAATCTCCCATAAAGAGCATAGATCTTGGTGCCAACCACATCTATTGTTGAAAGAGTCCCAATTCACAAATTTAGACACAAAAAATCCACACAAACCAAATTCTCTTTAAAATAAACTGGCCTCAAAATTTGAACAACTGAGTAGAGGAAACAATGTCACAAAGGCTTCAAAGGCCATGAATCTTATAAGTATGTTATTCCTACAACATTTTGTATCTCAAAACCTACCAAGGGTTTGAGCCCTCCAAGCACCTCACAAATTTGGATGTTTCTACACTGCAACTAGGGTGGTGGTGAGTGGTCACAAATCTAACTATTGGCATATTGGTGTTGAAGACAAATCAAAATAGTAGGTGAATGCTAATGTAAAGGACAATAGGATTGACAATTGATTATTTGATATAATGAGATAAGTTCCCCAACTATTCACTGATGCCGACATCCACAGGTTGGGTTAGGATTTATGAAAAGTGCCACTGATTAAATTTCCTATAACTCAACTTGTTGCAATGGATAAAAAAAATTTAGTAGGAAACCTCCATATCTTGTATGTAATATGTAATATCACCATTATTGTTAGAAGCAGTTGTCTATGATGTAGGGTTTCTACATTTTTAAAATTAGAGACTAATTTGAACTATGTACCTTTAAGGAAAAGAAAGGAAATGGGACATTCTTGTAGTGTAGAAGAAAGTTATCCCAAAAAATTATGTATCATTAAAGAAGAAATTGAAAGAAAATGCTAATAGGAAGCACAATAGGATCCAATAGAAATAATTGAGTAGCCACAACAAGATAGAAGGCCCCATAATCTACCAGTTGGGTGAGGATTTATGTTGTGTGACACTCATACAATTTCCAAGAACTTCCACTTGCTGATTTGGTAGAGGAAACCTCCATACTATTGTATGTAAGATGGAATATCATAACTCTTTGTTAGCCTTGAAGGATTGAGCATGACAACTTCTTGAGTAAGGAATGAATGTGGAAAGGAAAAAAACATAGAAAAAAATAGTAAAGGAATCAAGATCACTTTCCATCACAAGACAAAGGGCCCAAATATTCATTTCTTTCCATATTGATCAAGCTGAAGAATATGTACAACTCTAACAAAACTGCATGTAACCTAACTTGTCACAATGGTTGGAAACTTCAACCTACTGATCTTAGTAGAAGAAAATTAAAACTCTTAATCTTGAAGATAAAATCAAATATGGATTCAACATCTTATTTAACTTCAAGGTTTCAAAATGATAGATTCTTTACCAATAAATATGGAACCATGAAGCAGAAAGAAGAACATACAACACAATCAAATGCAACTAAATTATAATAAAATAATTTTAAACCGTAAAAATAGGATTCTTACTTTACTTACCATGATCTCAGAGGAAAAATATTTTACTACAACACATATAATGCTTTCAGAAATTTATGAAAATCCCCAAATTGGTTGCCCACACCTTTGGTTGTATTTTTAACACAACTAAAGAGCTACTTTTCAGGTCGGTTCTATCTTCAACTATCTATACCAATATGATGATAAAAAATTTATCCAAGACCCTATCAGCATTCACATACATGATCTATTTCTAATCGTTGATTTCTGGTCGCACTATATCTTCCATCTCTTCCAAGTATTCCAAAACATTTAAAAATTTGTTGCCAAGACATTAAATCATATTTATCCAAAAGATCTTCCAACAATTACTTGATAAAAAACAAAGTTGTATCCTTGAAATATTAACTAAATTTTCATATGTAATTTCCATTTTAGGTTAAAACATTAAAACCTATTTTATACACATCAACAAACTCGATGACTATTTAGCAAAAACCTTCTAAAGGCCTTGTGAAAATCCCAGTGAATATACTTAAGGCGATTTTCCACAAGCATATCTTTTTTAATGAATTCTATTGCATTGGAAAATTCTGCAAATATGTAGATTCTCGGGGTTTTGTCTCATGCTTCTTTTCAACAAGAAAAATATTAGTGTGAAAAGGAAATTAGAATCACAGAAATCAAATCTCAATTAAGTCCTCAGACAAGATCATTTTACACTATAGTAAATAACTCTATGCAAAATTTTAGTGCATATTTCAGCTTATGTCATAATAATACAAAAATAAATACATCTCATTTGATGAAGATTATCTTTAGATCGGATCCAACCACAAGGATCAAGATTTAAAATAGTATAAATTCCAGACTCTTCAATAAAATGACAACAACTGAATATTTATTGTGTTTCCTAAGATAGCATATATAACTTCTCTTGAAAACTGGCCATGTTTTATATCCCCATCAAGACCAAAAATAAAAAATTCTACAGTTTGAGTAATTTTAGTTGACTTTCTTTTAAACTTTCTTGCCTTCCTTGCTTTTTCCCATTATCCTACTTGAGATAATCTCTTTCTGTTCCATTTTTCATTCTACTTGAAGGCTACTGATTAAGGTATCATAGCAAGTGAGAGTAGGAATACGATAACCCTTCTTTGTCATTTAAAAATATAAGAGATAAAAACCATGATTATCTTTTCCATCAGTGAAAAGGCCATTGAGAACAATGTCATAAGTAGAAGCCTTTATTTTACAACTCTTCTGCAGATAAAATTGTAGTAGTTGGAAATATGTGAAATATTTCCCCTTTACACAAAGATCATTCAAGAGTTTATTCAGATTAGGAGCACAACCTTTTCCAAACATCAACTAAATGAGGTTAAATACTTCCTCCACATGACCACAATACTGAAGAGTTTCCAAAAACTTGGGAAGAAGATCCAAGTTTTCTTTTAAATCCTTCTCCAACATACTTTTCATAACCCTGCTGGAAGTCTGAAACCTTCCATCTGAATAGAGACGTCAATCACTAAACAAAAAGTAGATGCAGTAGGCTAATGACCACTTTAGAAAATCTTGTCTAAAGTATATATGGATTCTGTCGGAATTCCCTTGCATAGGAAGCTTTCTGTAAGGGTGTTGTATGTTTCACTATCTAAAGAAAGAATTTTTCTTAGCATTATATTGAGAAGCTCAAAACTTTCCTCAGGTGTGCCCTCCTTGCAATGACCAATAATAATAGCATTAAATACTGAAGCATCATGAGCACCCATTTTAAGAAACTTTCTAAAGAGCTCTTCTTCTTTTTGAAATTGGTCTTGTTCACAAAAATATTTAAGCATGGGATAGTAAGTGTCGAAGGTAGATTCATTACTTTTCGGATTTGGTAAAACACCTCCTGCAAAATCTTGTCAAAGACCTCAATCAACTCATAAAATTTCCCTCTATAGAAAATTGCTACAATGAAAGTGTTGTAAGTTGAAAGATCAACTGAAATTTCTAACTTTCCCATTTGATCCATGGTATCGATTGCCTCTTCCATGTTTCCTTCTTTGCAATGACCACCTATAAATGCATTAAACAATGAAGCATTGGGAATAAATCTCTGTTCAACCATCTTAGTTAGAAGCTTCAAATCCTCATTCATTTTTTGGGCCTCGCTAAGACCAAGGATCAGAGTAATATAGGTGAGACAATCTAGATTCACCCCATGAATTACCATCTCTTTAAAATTTTCTAATGTTTCATCAACACGGTGCTTTTTGCAGTAACCCTTGATCAATGTTGTATATGTTATCACAGCCGGAGCAAGTTCCTTATCCTTAATCTGATTGAATACCTTAATGACATACTCTAATATCCCTACCCTACAAAAACCATAAATTTGAGTGTTAAATGTCACAATCGTCGACCTAGACCATTGGCGATCATATTATTCAGAAACCGGTGAGAAACATCCACTTTTTATGACACACAAAAGCCCTGTATAAGAATATTGTAGGTGAACATATTGGGATTAACACTGTCTTCCAACATCCTATTGTAGTATTTCTTGGCCATGTCAATCCTCCCACTCCTTATAAAATCACTAAATAAATTATTGTATTCCAACACAATGTGCTTCATGCCCAATTCCTTCATTTTATCAAAGAACTTAATAGAATCCATTACAATCCCCATCTTAACATAGCTCTTGACCGGGTTGTTGAAGACATCATCATTCCACTGGACTCCTTTGTTAGGCATTTAATACACGAGGTTCCTTGCAGCATTGAGTTTCTTCACTCGACCGAGTATTTCAATGATGATAAAGTATGTAAAGATATTATGTTTGAATCCAGTTTTCTCAGCCATTTTGAAAAACAAAATGGCTTGGTTTGCAGTTTCTGCTTTACCTAAGACTTTCATCACTATGTCAAGGTTTCATGTTGGGACTACAAGTTTCATGGTGTGTTCTAATATAGGGTTCCAATTCCTACTAGCCATGATTTGACAGATATTAGAAACTGGGTCTGTAGGGTATTTCGACTTACATTTTTTACTCTTCGTTTGACGGTTCCCTCGATCGCTTAACATGATTCTTCTTCTTCTTCCATTTCAGCAACACTTGTTGGAGTTCCTGAGCTTAGGGTATCCTCTATTATTTTTGCTTTTCCTATGTCAGCACTAATTATTGATGTCATAGAATGAAGGAATGTGGATCCACAAATGTGAGAGATACTCCTTGTGGGAATAATTCTGTGAGGGACATTCACAATCCTTGCCTATAACATGTCGGACATTGGTGTTATGAAAAAACACCTAGAATATTTGGAGATTGAATCCATTTTCAGGGATCGACTAGATGATAAAGAGCTGGAGAAAAGGGGTAATTTTCTTAACAAACTTATTCATGTGTTCAACCCATGCCTACTGACCTTTTCTTCCCATTAACATTGCAAGGAAACGATGATTGATTTGTTAAAAATGGGTGTACACAGACTGAAAGAAATTTATGAAAATATAGGACTGATTTGAGCTCATACCCACCAAATTGACTTGCTTTAGCCACATCTTGAGCCAATGTGACCACAAAATGGATATTGATTGAGGGTTGATTTGAGCTAATACCCGTCAAATTAACTTGCTTCAGCGACAGCTTGAGCCAATGTGACCATGAAATAGGTATCGATTGACTTTGAACATATGACCTCATTGAAGAATAAAAAAACAACAATGCAAAATAGGTGCATATCCAATGGTGGTGGATTATCTACCTTGTTTGGTGGATTATCTAGTTTGAGAGATAACACAACATAATCTAGACAATTTCTTCCTTAAACTAGTGAATTTTGTACGTACACTTTGAATTAGGGTATATCGAACATTGAATAAATCTTGTGTAAATGTATGGAATGCTATAAGTAGTGTCAAACCATATTATGCAAACATTTTTCAATAAACTATATAAAACTTACTTTCAAATTAAATAAACAGAGAATGCACATTTAGTTTATAATTGGTCCCACTTAATGTTATGAGCCAATGGTTGTGAGACTAACATAAATTGAAGACATAAAATATATGATGTATATTTAACATGTTCACTATATTTGTAGGATATTTTATGGTGACAATAATGATGATGTGCCAAATGATGGATGAACCCAAAATTAATGTGCTCGTTGTCCAAAATCATAAAATATTTGAGGTTAGTATTTACAAATTGTTTTTATATATTTGAGATTAGTATCTACAAATTATTTATATATTAGTATATTAGAATATTAGTATATTAATTATATATATTATAATACTATAAAAAACTCCCCAAATGGGGTGACAACATGACAAAACAAGCAGATCAGTGATGACAGGATGAGAATTTATACTAGGAAAATGTATGAGGTTAATAGACCTCCTATCTGAATGCTTAAACTTACTAGGATAACGTGAACATTAACTGTGATTTATGGATACTGAACTCAGAACAATCATGGTAACAGTAGCACCACCGCCTTCAATTTCTAGTATTTAGAGTCATTCCAGTTTCATCTGCAAAGAAATGAGGGTAGACTTGGGGACTAAGCATGGAGATTGCATAATTTGAAACAAGATTTATCGATGAATTAATGTTGTAGACATGGTAATGGAGCGCTAGGGTTCTTTTTTTTGCTTTAAAAAAAAGGCCATTGGTTTTTTCTGCAAAGAGGTACCTAGGGAAAATTTTGGACATTCTGAATATAGTCATGATGAGAAGACTAGAAAAAAGGTAAAACTGACAAATTAATGAAGGGGAAAAACTTTGTGAATGTCACTAATAAGACGTAAAAGACTCTTGCATGTCAAAACTTCAACCGAATATCTAAAACTCGACCTGGCCTCTACATTAGATGTCTTGAAAGAAGAAAATGTTGTCAAGTGACACAAGGGGTCATTCATGAATCAATCTACATGAGCATTACAATTTTACTAAATTTTAATACTACAGATGGATCAGGGACCCCTTGAATTTATTTGCAGTGTTAAAATTCACTAAAATGTACAAATTCATTGTTTAAATTGTAATTTTCTATTGTCGGGGTGCCACAACTAAAAATGACAAACATAAATGACTAACTCATATTCTTAGTAATTGTTAGCTAGTCATATTTGTTTTCCTGTGACTAAATTAGTCATTTACTAGTAATTTTTATTTTAGTCACTTGTTATTTAGTTGTATATTTTCTCCTATGACTAAATTAGTCTTTTATCTTAGTCATTTTTAGTTGTCCCACTTAAAATTGTTCATTTTTAGTCATTTATCCCTTGAAAAAAATTGTGCTGACTAAGGTTTTTAGTCACCTAGTCACTTATCTCTCATTTTGTACTAGTTAAACTACACCTGAGTGGGACCCATCATTGTAATTGCATTAGGATTGAATCTTTATTTGGAGACTTTGCATCTGGAGCTGTGATTTTGAATGGGTGAAAAATTGCTAAAAGTATGTTGGTATCTCCTGGGAACATGTGAAGCATTGAATCTCTCTACTCATGAAGACCACTCTCCAAATATATGGTGTATGTTTCTTGAACTGTGGCATTTCCTGGTTTGTATGGAGCTGTGTTTTCACCTTTGAATATGTATAGTGAAGAATCATTGGCAAATATTGTTGCACGTATTTTTGAAGGATACAAACCATTCTCTATCTCTAGATATACGTAAACCCATCCAAACACTTGGCATGGCCTTGGATTAATCAAAGGAATCCTGGAAGTAACAATTGTATATAGAGACTCCAAGAAGGAGGATAAACATAGCAAACTTCCCCATCATAAATCACAATGAATGAATGCACCATTCTATAATTAATAGCATGCAATTAATGCCATACTCTTTGGTACAGTCGTGTTTTTGTTGGTCTTCCTTACATAGAATTGATTGGAGGTCTTCTGTTTTCTCAGCTTTCTTGTCACAGACTCTCTGTTTGGTTCATTGTCTACCACTAGACCATTGAATATACACATGGACGTAAATTTTAGTTTTATGGGTTAGGGCCCATGGGCATATCCTCTGTGGAATACACTCCACATTAATTGAACATTTTATCACCTATAGAACGTGGCTCATTGGGGATTTTTACTGATTTCTTCTGCCAATAAAAATTTCTGCTCTTGTATGATTTCACATCATGTCCTTGCAGTTTGTATGCCCATTAACTAGTTTTGTCTCGTTTCTTCCGACTACTCAGAGTAGGCTAACATTTTTTATGCATATGGTGGGTATTGAAGCTGCATGATCAAGCAACGATATTAGATAAAGAAACATCATGTTCCACCTCCATTGCAAGTGCTTACTGGTGGACATTTTTTTGGGTATCCATTTTTCTCTAGTTGCAACCCTATTCTCCCTTTTGGGTTTTATACTATGTGTTATAGCTGATTTTACCACACATGGTTGATCACACATTTATGGCCTTCCCTATACCTCTGTAGACTCTTTAAAACCCATGGACTTATATTATACTTTGATGTTCCAAGATCATCCCCAAAAATTCCATGTTTATACCTATACACAACTTTTAAAGAAATACTCGCGTGTATACACAGCTTTTGACCTCAAACCCGCGTACATAGGGATGTGTGCAAAATGACAACTATTTTTGTTGTTTTCCTCATATGAGTATGAATAACTTGACTTTTGGCCTTCCAAATTCCTTGAGAACACTCAGATTCAACCCTCCATTACCTTTTTGGAGTGTTATATAAGGAACCCCTTTAATACATTGAAGGAGGAGAAATTGAAGAGTAAGGAAACTATAGTCCATTGTTTCCTTAGTTTTGCTTATACTTGAGTCGGCATCCCTTTGTCCCTTGGGGCACATAGTGTTATTTCCAATATTTCGTTTGCTTTGTAATCTTGCTTTCGAGAGATGGAGGATTGAAGTGGTGGAGGCCCAGGTGGAGGACTTGGTTTCTCCAGTTCACAGAAGTGCCGACAGAGTTTGTCACTATTGTATCTCTAATTTATTAATAGAAATATCTTTTCTTGTCCAATTCATATGCATTTTGAATATGAATATTGAATCCATGGATGTATTTAATTTCTTATACATGATTGATTATATATTCTAGAGTAGCTCTAACACATTTATATATATCATTCTTGCTTTGTTTGTTGTTGTTGGGAGCAAATTATAATTGCAATTGCATTGGAAAAGCTCAACGGGGATCTACTTCAACCATCTGGAAAATGGTACGATTCTATATCCCTTAGTGTTAGATTTTATTATTGCTCTTGTGTATTGGGAAATATTGATTTCTAGTGTCATACTGTCTGTTGTGGTACCCCCAAACCATAGGAAGTTTCTCTGTGTAACAGAATTGGCAACTCCACTGGGGAGGTTCCTAGTTGTTTTTTCTTTAGGGATTGGGTATACAATGTGCTTGAATTGCTCTTTAATTCTCTATTTCTGTGTTGGTTCTGGAGGTATGTTTTCCTAGTAGTGTCCTGTAGGAGTAATTTGGTCTTGGATTATCATTTTTCCCTATTTTTCTTCCTGTACATGAGTATTTTTCGTTACAGTCACGTATAAATGTGGTTTTCTCTTGAATTCCGGCATATGTACGCAGGTTCACTGCATACAGTCATGTATGCTTTTGTTTTGAGCTTTATTTGGGAGATTGAGTGTTTCTAGGTGAGTTTTAATGTTTGTTGAGTCTTCTTGGGTACTATTGGTGTCTATATATAGCCTCTATTTCTGACTAGAGACCTCTTTTGATTTATTTTCAATTAGGTTTTGTTCTTGTCATTCATTTTTTCTTTTAGGATTAGTGCATTAGGTATCTTTTATCTTGGTCCCTTGTTTGGTTGATGTTTTTGAGTGGTTGTAGGCTCTGAGAGTTGTAGGATATGTTAGTTCTTTTTATATCTCATTTATTTCAAAAAATACAAAAATATTTTGCTTTTGCATAATTATGCATTCTTGCATTTTTGCACTCACATGGTACTTGCATTAGGTTTTTCTTATTGAATTATAGTCAGGTGTTCATTTAGGAATGATTGCATTCTTATTTGAAGGAAAGAACTTGCATCTCACGTAGTTGCATACCTTGTTTTTCATCCTACAAAATTGCACTTGGCATTGTTTGTTAGGTGTGCATATTTATTTCACTACTGAGTCTCAATATCATTAGTTGATGGCCATTTCCCTTTGAGTAATTACAACCATTAAAATCAACGCTTAATTAAAATTAACTACACATATTTCTTTTATAGGGTTCACCAACAAGATTAGGATTTAGAGTCTTGGAATAGTTCATTGTGAGTCAATTCTCCAAGACTACTAAACAAAAACAATTAGGTGTCTGTCCAGGTGAGAGTGAGAAATCCTTGGTATAATTAGTGTTTCTCGGGAAGCTCCTCTTACATAGGAGTCAAGCACGAGGAAATGCACACGATTATTATTGGGATATCCCTTGGTCACTTTCTATGAGCGCTGAAGATATTCCCAGGATCGTATTCGTATATGGGGGATTTTGAGGTACCAGTTGCTGCTTTTGATCTTCGGGCTTTGCTAACCTTTCCCATACGGTCGATTCCATCTGTGATTGTCTTCTTTAGCATTTATTATATTGGGGTGACCTTAGTTTCCATACCTAGGTATAGTAGGGGGTACTTGTAGAGGTTATTCTGTAGGTGTCCCGGCGAGGTAGGAGTCGGACAACACAGTCGCTTTATGCGTTGAAGTTGAGGGCCGATATAATTGGTTACGAAACTCCACTTGTAGTGTATGGGAGTCTCAAGCCTCTCCTAGGTGAGGAATACCTGCTACATTCGAGAGCTCACATATCCTCCCCTTGGTTTTTTTTGTTTTTTGGCTGCATATTTTCTTAGGAGTGTGCTCTTTGTATGCTAGATTTCTTAGGGTTGCATAGCTATATTGAGTCTTTTTCTTTTGTTGAGTCATAGTGGAGTCGGGTGCGGCACTCCACCATTCTTGTCATTTAGCAGGACTTCTGCCTTATACATCTCCTCCTCCTTTGGGAGAGAGAACCAGACAGTCTGGGTGAACTACTTCTCACTTTGATTCACACACCGATATCACCATGAGTCACCATGAGCCTGATATCCCAGAGTTCCCTCACTCTCCACCTCTTGTTTAGGAGGTTGAACCTTCGAGCACATATGGGACTCCGGTAGGGTCCGGTCCTTTTATGGGTGGGACATCACTTGCTGATCCATCATAATTTCCAAGACACATGAATGCAAACTGCTGGTATTGGTCACATAGTCTGTGCAGTGAGACTCACCATGTACCCACTAGCACTAGCACAATTAAGTATGGAATGTTAGACCTTCCTGAGACCGGTCTGGCACCCAATTTCAGATCAAGTGTTGACCCTAGTGTTGCACCTGGGATCACTTCCATTCCTTTCCAAGAAAAGAGGTTTGGCAGTATTGGTCATATTTCACCTTCCATCCATGTGGTGGGAGGACCTTCACACACGCATCCTAGGCCTATCACTATCATTCCCATTCGGGGGACTAATCCTAGACATGTGAATATTGGGAGCATAAGTTACATCCCTTCCCATATTCCATCATCTTCAACACTGGTTCCTTCAAATGCATCTTTGACTACAAATCCTCCTTCTAACTCACATGGTCCTTCAGGTCGGAGTTCTACCATTAGTCATGCTCGTTCTGCGTCTTCTCACACTGTAGTGTCAAAAGGCCATGTTCCTCCTTATGTGTCAGTCGGGTATGTGCCATCTTATGGACCATCTTACGGACAGTCTTATGGAGCATCTTATGGAAAAACTTATATACCTTATGGGTCCAGGTATCAACCCACTTATCAGTCTCCTAAATATGGCTTCGTATCACCCCATCCTCAAGGTACTCAAAACTATAATACGCAATCCTATATGGTTCAAATGGGAGGAGGTTACTATCCCACTGGCTAAGTCCATGGTGTCTATAGAAATCAAACTTATGTGAACCATCCCTATAAGGGAGCATGGAACCAAATGGCTCAGCCTAGGCTCCCTTTCCTTTCAACGTTGAATCTACCTAACTTGTCGAGATTGAAAAATGCTCCCGTGTCTCATGACCCAGCATGGTTAGTCGTTCCCGCCAAGATTCCTTTGGACATTCGAAAATTCAAAGGTAAGACTAGTGAAGATCTTGGTGAACACATCACGATGTTCCACATTTGGTTCTCTTCAAACTCCTTGGATCACAATTCGGTTTGTTTAAGGATATTTCAACGCACCCTCATGGGGCCTGTGGTGAAGTGGTACATAGAGTTTCCTAGGGGGACTTATACATCATTTAATGACTTAGCTATGACCTTCCTCAATCACTTTCAGCTACCCATGCGTTACGATGTCAGTATTGAACTATTGTCGACATTTTGGCAAGATAAAGCCACCCATATCTCTGATCACATTCAAGAGTGGCATAGACAGAAGAGATTGATTAAGGCCTTCATACCACCAGAGTTCCTTTTGGAATGGTTCCTCAATTATTTATTGCCTTACATAGAGAAGGATGTTTCCACATATAGAGTGCAAAACAAGGAACAAGATATCTTTAGAGCTCAGGAATTGGACTTGATTTATGCTGAATCTAGGCTCTTGTATGAGATCATACCGAACACACCTAGATCTAATTTAGACCCAAAGTGTAAACCTGATCCACATGTCGATGGCATTGTTGGCTCTGCAAGTGCTAAGCCTGCAATCTCGGTTACAAACCAAATGAAAAACTTGTCTATTAACCAGGCTACATCAAGAAAAGCTACGGCTTCGTCTCATCTTACCCAAACAACAGATGTACTCTCTGTGCAATCGTCGAACCAACAACCTGGACAGAATAAAAAGAAAGGTAAAAACAATCAAAAGGGTGGGAATAGGAATGAAAATGATAATAATGACAAGAACGACAATAATGCTATGGGGGACAAGAAACCTAACCATAAGGTCAAATTCCATTGTAATATTTGTGGGGATGATCACCTCACTCACTTGTGCCCTCAGATAGAATATGCCTTGAAGTTCATCGCACAGAGCCCAGTTGTGCTAACAAACCCTTTACCACAAAATCAGAATATGAACTCGAGGACCGTGGATCCTGGTAGTGCTTCTCATGGGACTCCAAACCTGCCGAACACTATTAGTGGCCATGGTTGCATTAATATGATGTCTACAAAAAATGTTGTGACACATTCTAAGGATTATGGTACATCGTAACTTGACCTAGGGAAAGAACCTGCTCCGCCTGAGAGCCCTTTGCATATCGAAAAACCTAGTGATAATCCTGAAGCTCCATGTCACATTCCTAAGGGAGTCTTAAAGTGTTCAGGGCACAATCTTAATGCTCGAGACACCCATAACTATTCTATCGTCAAGTATTTGGGCTAGACTCCATGTGAGATGTCCGCTTTAGAATTTCTTCAGATTTTTCCTCCAAAAAGGAAATCCTTTTTGTCTGCTCTTGGGGTGGCTGGTGGAGGCTCTCCTTCTGTGATCAAATTTGAAACTCATGGAGTCTAGCCTCAATTTCCTTACTATGTGTCCCTTTCAATTCATGTAGATTTTCTAAACAATGCCATCAAGTGAACGGTGATTGATGAAGGCGTTGTGGCTTCCGTGATGTCTTTGTCATGTTGGAAGGGGTTGGTTCTCCTACGTTGTCTAAGTCAGGCACCATGTTAACTACGTTTGATGGAAGATCATTCCAGCTGCACTACATTATTACTTCCCTTGAGTTCCAATTGGGAGGGAAGACCGTGGCGATCAAGGTCGAGGTGGTTGATGCACCCCTTGACTATAATCTTTTAATGGGTAGGAACTAGAATTACAACATGCAAGCGGTTGCATCATCACTCTTATGGGTTGTTTGTTTTCCTTTGGATGGTAAGATTGTGACAATTGATAAAATATCCTTTGATAATTCTAGTTCAAAAGCATCTTCGGGAGTTTCTATCTCGTTTATCGATCATTCTTAGCTAGCAACTGAGAATGTTGGGGTGGGCATGTATCCTTCGTTAATGGGAACTTTTATCTATGATGTGCATGTTCTTATGATCAGTTCTAGTCTTGATAAGGCTTCAACGTCATTGAGTTTGGTTCCTTGTCACACTTCGCATATGGAGGATCCTTGGACTCTTCCTTCTCCGAGTTCTTTGAGTGATTCTATACCTGCAAAGACAGACATGTTGTTGTCTACAGCTATGGTGGCTTATCAAGCTAATATTGATTCAGTTTTAGAGTCTAGTCCTTCCTCTTCACAGATGAAGGAGGAGGACCCTTATGCACTGCCTTCTTAGGCAGTGGTGTCACCTCACTCACATTAATGCCTTGATGACATCTTTCCATCGGACGAGGCTATTCTTGAGGCTATGTCTAGTTTAGAACAACCTTTGGGAGAGTTGCATCATTGATCTTATTTTCTCCTTAAGCTTGATCATATTGAGTGTGATGACTATAAGGTGATATTTAGCGAGAAATTGGTAGGCCCGTGGTCCCATTAGGCTCTCCTAGAAAGTATGCCGAAGGGAACATGGCTAACTTGTCACCAACTATACCTATTAACATTTCTTGCGTTCCTGGCAAGATTGAAAACGTGTACATTGGAACGGATTGTTCCCCCAATGAGATTAGAAAATACACCGAGATTTTTAAAGAATTTTGAGATGTGTTTTCTTGGTCATATGAGGAAATGCTGGGAATTGACCCTCGTATTGTCAAACATGAAACAAAAACCTATCCGGATGCTAAACCTATTCAACAATGTTTGTGTCCAATGAATCCTAGGAAAGCACCCACTATTAAGGAAGAGATAGAGAAGTTACTCAAAGATGGATCCATCTATCCCGTTCCCTTGATGAAGTGGGCGTCAAACCCCATTCTGGTGGATAAGAAGTAGGGAACGATCTATGTATGCACTGATTTTAGAGATTTGAATTGTGCCTATCCTAAGGATAACTTCCCTACACCATTTATTGATCATATTTTGGATGAGTGTGTGGGGAGCGATGTTTTCTCCTTTATGGATGTATTTTCTGGATATAATTAGACTCAGATTAAACCCGAGGACTAGCACAATACTTCTTTCATTTGTCCTTGGGGTACTTTTTTGTATCGGAATATGCCCTTCGTCCTTAAAAATGTCGGAGCAACGTTTCAACGGGATATGACCTTCACCTTTCATGATCTTAAAAATATTATTGAAGTGTATTTGGATGACTTAGTTGCTCACTCTCGTATAAGGGTGTGTCATCCTTATCATTTGCGTTTCGTTTTCGAAAGATGCCGCCATTATCAAATTTGGTGAAATCCTCCATAGTGCATCTTTTGTGTGAAGGTTGGTCACTTACTAGGGTTCATTGTTTCCAAGGAGGGTATAAGGGTCGATCCTTTGAAGGTTGAGGAAATACTTCAATTGTCTCCCCCGCGTAACATTACACATATTCAGTGTTTTGAAGGTATGGAAAACTTCTTGCGAAGATTCATGGTTAATTTTTCCAATTTGACTACAGGCTTCATGCATTTATTGAAGAATGACACTTCGTTTATCTGGGATGAGTGAGCCCAAGAGTCTTTCAATGCTTTGAAGAGAGCCTTGGCATCGACTCCCATGCTTAGTCCACCCAACTATAGCCATGCCTTTTTGATATATGTGTCCGCGTCTCAAGAGATGATTGGTATGGTATTGGTTCAAGAGGATGAGGAGCTTCATGAGCATGTCATCTACTATCTTAGCCAAAACCTTATTGATGTGGAGCTTTGTTATGCTCATGTTGATAGTTTGGCCTTAGCTACCATCCATGCGGTTCAACATTTGAGGCATTATATCCTTCTTCTCTAGACTTTTGTTATATCTCACATTAATCCATTTCAATTCATCCTCACCAGAAGGATGGATAATAGGGGGAAAGTATAATAAGTGGATTGTGATATTTCAAGAATTTGACCTCGAGTTTGTTTTGATGAATTCGAAGAAGTCATTGATTTTTGCTGAGATTATATCTAATTTTCTGATTTTGGATGAGAAAGAGGTTTGTGAGGTCTCTTTCATTGATGAGCACTTTTTTCTCATTTCAACTGTGGACCCATGGTATGGGGACATTATTTTCTACTTGCAAACCTTGAGGGTTCCTTCTCACCTCTCATGATATGAGCATCGATGACTACATCGTGTAGCGAAGAATTACCTCATTGTGGATAACACTTTGTACCGCCATGGGGTTGATTCCATTTTGTGTCATTGCTTAACTTACGAAGAGGTTGATTTTGTGCTGAATGATTTCCATACAGGGGTGTGTGGTGGTCATTTATCTGGGATTTCTAAAGCTCAAAATATTTTGAGAGTGGGATATTTTTGGTCGTCCATCTTTAAAGATTATGTTAATGCGTTCAAGCGATGCCACTATTGCCAAGTGTTTGCATGGAACATGTGCTCGCGTCCTTCCCCTTTGCATCTGATTATCACCACTGGTCCCTTCACCAAGTGGGGGTTGATTTTTTGGATTGCGACACAGCTTATATTGGGGGGAACCATCACATTATTGTGGCTGTTGACTATTTCATGAAATGGGAAGAGGATATACCCATAATTAAATACGACGGTGAGACAGACATGCATTTTGTATTCAACCATATTATCACCTAGTTCGGTATCCCAAGGGAGCTTGTAACTGACCATGGCAGCACTTTCAGAACAAGATGATGGAAAAGGTGTCTTCAAAGTTAGGGTATAAGCAAGAACATTCCTCTTCTTACTATCCTCAAGCGAATGGACAGGTTGAAGCAGTGAACAAGTCACTTAAGTCCATTCTCCAATGAACCATTGCACAAAGCAAGAAAAATTGGCATATCATGTCATGCTATATCCTACTTTGTGGGATTATTGAACCGCGTTTAAAACCGCCACCAGTTTTTCTGCATATCATATTTTCCATGGGGTGGAATCGATTTTACCGGTCGAGTGCGAAATCCCTTATTTGAAGCTATCCGTGGAGATTTTACCAGATTCTTCCACATTGGAAGAGCGTTTGGTCCACTTAGAGCAGCTTGATGATCAACGTCGAGATGATTTAGTGGCTCTTGATATTAACAAGCATTGTGTTAAGGTCCGATACAATAAGTCTTTCCTTCCTAAGAGGTTTAGTGAAGGTGACTTGGTTCTTTTGTGGGACCAAGATAAGGGACCCTTGGGGGTAGGAAATTTTAACCCTATGTGGCATGGTCCATACAGGGTCAAGTGGGTATTAGAGAAAGGTTCCTACGAGTTAGTCGATTATGAAGGGACATCCTTGGTGGAGCCCTAGAAATGGGCTCTATCTTAAAATGTACTATGCATGATTCTCAACCGAGGCTAATTTGTTGTATATTATTGTACATTTGTTGTTATCAGGAATATCGCACCTTCTACAGACATAATTTGTTCCTCTGGTATGAATGATTCAGATCCAAAACAAATGAGTCACAACCAGGTCAGAAGACTTTCCCTAGAAAATATAGATGCCTGTAACAATATCTCTGATGGAAGACTTGCATAAACACATCAAACACACAACAACATCAAAGATACCAGAAAACTATCCATAGATCTATATCAGTGACTAAGGAATCTGATAATACACATGTGAGATTATAACACAACAAATGTATGGGAAAGGAACCAACTTTGAATTAATAGATGAATGAAAGAGTTTACAACCTTTTTCCTTAGTGTCGATGCACTCCTTCACAAGACTAACATCTCATCCTCGATAGCTCCAACTTGCTCCTCTATGCTCTCCAATGGATTAGGCCAAGATGTTAATTCAGCAGCATAACTTTACTCTTTTCTTCTCCTCCCAACCATATAGTATCAGCCTAGTTTTATAGGGCTCAAAGGGATAGGAATGGTTGAGAAATAGGTGGGTGAGGTGGCCATGAGATCCCCAAAGCATGGATATCGAGCTTAACTGACCCAAGTGAGTAGGGATAAGGCTAGCCACAAATCTTTTGTTCTAGAAGCTTCATGAAACCTCCTTTTTTCACCTTTTACCAAGGGCACCACTTATACTCTCTTATGATAGAGCAGTGTAAGGTGAGAACCGCACCAAAAACAAAGGTCAAAGGTGGTGGCACCACCTTTCTTCCACATAATGTAGGCAGTGTTGTATAAGGTACCGCTTATAAGCTTAAGGGTGAGAGAGGTGCTAGGATTTTATATGTAGGATCAAAATTTGGAGCACTGTTTTCACTTCAAGTTTGGGATAGAGGGAAAATAAAGGTGTTAGAGTTCTTATCACATGCTGGTGATAGGATTTGGGTATAACAGAATGCCCCCCAAAGCATGAGGCTAGAGGGATACGATATACAAGATCTTTGATAGAGCAAGTTATCACTTCGAGGTAAGAGCCATCTTGATCGGAGAGTATCATCAAGTGGGCATCTTAGAATACATCAATACTTTGACTTGTGATTAAATGTAACCTAATCATGGCTATAGACCAATACAAGGCAGATCCATGAGAGGAATAAACAAACATGGCTACTAGGATACAACGTAGATCCATGTGATAGAGGACTCAAACTTGGACATAGATACCAGCTATACAATGTAGATCTATGTCATATAGACACAAATTTGAGCATATTCATGACCATACAAATGTGGATCCATGCTGGTACTTCATACAATATACTCCATCGAAACCTGGGGAGAAAGCTATGAGTGCTCAACAAATACCCAAGGTCTTCGTCTCATCTTCCACAAAGTATGATTCTATCCATGTGATTACAATGTTCTGAGGTCGAACATGGTATAAACCACTTGATTACTGGCCAATGATGTGAATTGTTAACAAGTGCAAGGGAGATCACCATTGATGTTAATGATTCCTAAGGTACCCTAGTACAATCTACTGAGTGTGAATAGATGTTTTGATGTCGAACACCCAGTGGAATATTTTGATCAAAGGTCAATGATGTAAACCTATGTGGAAAGCGATAGAATTTGTCATTGAGGCATGCAGATCTCAAGGTACTAAACTTGTTTCTAAGACTATTTCCCATATGATTAGTTGATGTTGACAGGAATATTCTCATCAACAGAGGGCCATGATGAATCCCACATCGACGACATGAAACTTGGAACAAAGTTCTGGAATGTCATAGATAATGTAACCATAGGACTCACTCAAAGTTACTGACACAAAGGATGTTTTAACTTTAGAGGTAAACTTCTTACTTCCTTTGAACATCAGACAGCATGACAAAAGACTTGGCAGCATGACTAAAACATACGGACACACAATACAACTATGGACAATGCATTCTTTTGAAAGGATCAAAGGAGTGACATTACTCATGAAAGTGGATTGACTTGTAAGTCAGTTGAATACCCAATTGACTGAATGATATGCAGACAAGTGCCATGTTCAAAGGTGACAAACAACTGCCATTTAATTTGCAAAATGATTCCCTTCCCTTAATTTCCCAATCATTATTGATGAGTGCCTCTTTTTGTTTTTATGAGTCCAAAGAGGGTAAAAAACACTCATTGTAGCTTATCCAAAGACAAGTCCATTCGCATACATTTTACGAACCTGAGAAAGGAGGGGTTCGTTCCCTGAACGGGTCTCTCAATGTTTAGTTTAACGAGTCCAATGAAAGAAAACTCGGTATTGTTCGTGTTTAGAGAGTCTGAACGAAGATGAAAGAAAACTCCAAAGGGTCCTTTTTCGTATGATTTAGTCTCCAGGGCTCAAAAAAGTATAAAATAATACCCGAGAGAACTCTTCCAGTCATGATCAACTGGAGTGTTCCTTTTTCATAAATAGTTTATCTGAACCAAAAAAGAGATGACCTACCATCGGAGAGACGACTCTTCAAATAATTTTACGAGTATGAAGAAGACAAGTACTCGACAATATTTTCATATTTAAGGAGTCTGAAAAGAGTTTAAAGGAGACTCCATTAGGTTTCTTTTTTCACGATGAGAAGTTTTTACAAGCCTAAAAAGAATCGAAAAAAGACTCAGACCTTTGATGCTGAGTTTCAGGAGCATGACCAAAGTGTCGAAACAAATGCTTGGGGACTTTTTTCGTTTTATGGAAGGACGAAAAAGTAAAAAAAAACTCCCCATATACTTCACTGTTTCCATTTTTACTCCTGTAAGACTCAAAAACGATCATTAATCTCTCAAAGAATGACTTTAATGAACTATATAAATGGGCGTTTATATAATAATTATTTTTTGAAATATCAACATAACACATAAAAACCTAAAAATATATATATAAGTCATTTGAATGGTAAAAATCAAATCATGTTACTATTTACCACTTGGTGAGAGTATTTTGGAGAGAATTGAGCCAGATCTTTAGTTAGTGATTCTAGGAGATTCCACCATCTGTTTCGAGCATCGTCAGAGCCAGATAAATGACTGAACCTTAGCCTTTCCTTTTAATGCATTCATTTTTTTATTTTGTGGGGTTTTTGGGTAGTTTTAGACAAGCCCTAAATCCAAAATATGAGCACCTCTCCTACCCCTTACGGGACAAGCGGTGCTCGATAAGAACCACGCATGTTTATCTGTACTCAGGCCATGCCACCGCCCTGTTCAAATGGTGTTCAGGGGGTGCCGGCCATGAGTATGGAAACTTGAATGGGAAAGAAAAAATAGGAGTTTTTTAATGATTTTGGTGATTGATTATGTTTTTAATTAGCCCATTGATTGTTTTTGGCAGGTTCTAGCTATTAAAAAATGGTTATATGGAAAGAACAGAAGCATGACAACGATGATGCCTTCACCGAGGGAAATGCGGGATGCATACCTGCATTGAGGGTTTGTGGCCTCCTAAAATTCTTTCGCACTCCTAGCATGGTGTCCCATGAGCGATTGTTGGAGCATATCCTTCATATGTGGAATCTGGAGCAGCAATATTTTGAGGTGGGAGCTCATGTGTTGACTATTGAGGTAGAGGATATCTACTTTTTGACAGGATTATCCATATGGGGTGCTCTTATTTCACTGATTAGTTCCCGTGGAGGGGACATAACCACCTAGGCTTTAATCAACCATCACTGCATACTTGGTACCATAATGTCTGGGATGAAAATTCCCATTAAGGTAATGATGGACGATCCTCTCCATACAATTCTTTTCACTATGCAGAGGGTGGTTGGGAGCCAAGGAGCTCATCAGGCTTCTAGAGCACACATGTTATATGCTATAGAAGCCATGGCACCTACTGTCTTTAACTGGGAAGAAGCATTACTTTCAGTATTTAAGGACCAACTGACCAAGTGTCAGCAAGGAGACCTAAACCAGTTTGGCAATGGATCCATCTTAGCATGTTTATTCTTTGAGTGGGTCCCTCACCTAAGGCCCCAAGTGGTATTTATAGATCTGAGGGCGAGAGACCCTCATATGCTAAGGTGGGTTGAAATTATGGCCCGCATGGGAGCAGGCAGGGGAAAAGTGAATTTTGGGGCTCCATTTTTTCGCTAGCTGAACGACCAGATCTTCATGATTGAGGATTATGCATATGTGGGAACTGACTTTAGGGGTGACCCTTATCTACCACTTCCACCTGGTAAGTAGTGGGAATACATTTGTAAGAAACAAAACCCTAAAATGGCAATTCGTGTTTTTGTATTTTAATGTTTTATTTTTATTTTTTATGTGTAGTAACAAGGCCTAAATATCTTCATGCAGATGTTGGAGTAGCACTACCTAGGGGATCTTTCCCACTGGATAGACGAGCGGGAGCTCGATTTGTTCAATGAGGTGAGGACCCAATGGGAGAGCTAGAGGAAAACTTGGAGAGGTTGACTCTAGATATACCTAATGCATCGATCGATGACCTCCCCATGAGCTATCAGAGGCACACTGCAGGCGTGCTAGGCCGCTTTAGCCATCTGCTACATAGAGTAGTACGGGTTGTCTTGTGCTATCATGAGCAACACTAGACAGTCCTGCATGATGTATTATTGAAAGATGATATAGCTTTAGGATTTTGTATGATTTTGTACTGCCTAAAAGTTATAGTGCTTTAGATGAGGTCTCGTGACCTATTTTTGTAAAACACTATATATATATATATATATATATATATATATATACAGATTTTTATTTTCGGTGTTTATATGTTCCAAATGGAAAATGTATTTACATGACTTTTATGTGTCTTTAGTTTATTTTACAATGAACCATGTTTGAATTTCAAATTATGAATGGGAAATATACCAGTCTAGCATATAATTTTCTAATGAGTCAGCAACTGCATTGTCTGCCCTAGGGATATGCATATAAGTAATTAATTCAAATGACCTCTCCAACAAACGTACTCTCTGGAAGAGATGAAGAAGCACTGGGTTCCTGATGGTATAGACATGGTTCAAATGACAAACCACCAATTGTGAGTCCATGAAAACTACCAAATCACAAATGTCCTAGGATGCAGCCTCAGTCAGTAGACCTATGACTTCCTGATACTCGGTGATATTGTTGGTAGCTGGACCAATACAAACCACCTTTGGACTGACCAAATCATCTACCGAGGAATAGAGAACCTAAGCAGTCAAGGCAACGTTCAAGGTATGGTGGAAAACACCATCAGCAAAGCCATAAAAATCCATATGTTCTGCATAACCAAAACATGGTATAAATAGTTTGGACACTAAACTCAAAACCATATTAAAAATACTAAAACACACTAAAAATTCAAACAATGTACATATATAAAAGGTACCATACATGAATGATCTAGGCATATTACCTCTTTAGGTACAACCCATTGCGAGGTTACCCGAAGGGGATTCCATCATATTCCACAAGCTCATAAGCCCCTTTCTCTAAACCTTTAGAAATGATAAAGGGACCATACCACATTGATTTGAAATTTTCTTTCCCTAGTTTGTCATGTCTCTAATCGTAGGTCAGAACTAGGTCACCTTCATTAAAAATAGGAGGTTGGATAGATTTTTCATACAACGTCTTGATGCATTTCTTATGTGCCTCATTGGCTAAGGAAACATCTCGTTTAGTTTCATCAAGATTGTTCAGGTATAGGAATCTCTCTTCCTCGGTAGAAGTAGCTGGGATAAGTTCAACGACAAGTTTCAAAGATGGAATCTGACACTGAATAGGCAATACAACTTCTAGTCCATAAACTAACTTGAAGGGTGTAAAACCAGTAGTTTTTTAATCGAAGTCCTACAAGCCCAAATAATGGAGAAGAGAATGTGGTGCCAGTTGGATTTATGATTTCCAACCATCTGTTGCAGCATGGTTTTTAAAAATTTATTAATGGCCTCGACTTGACCATTAGCTTGCGGATAATAGGGTGTTGATTTTTCATGACGAAAACCTAGCTTAGCACTCAGTTCTTCCATCATCTGATTCTGGAAATGTGATCTGTGATCAGTAACTATAGACTGTGGGACTCCAAATCTTGCTATCACGTGATTGAACAGAAAGAGGATGATAGTCTTAACATCCTATATATATGTAGGCATATCCTCAACCCATTTCATAAAATAATCAATGACTATGATGATGTAACCATGCCCCCCAGCTAAGGTAGGCTTACAATGCATAAAATCAATCCCCCATTTGGAGAAAGGGCCAACAGCAATGACAGGGTGTAATGGAGCAGGGTGGGTGCACTTTTTTGGATAGAAATGTTGGTAGGGTGGGCATTTCTTAATAGCCTCATGACAATCTTTAAATACTGAAGGCCATAAATAGCTAGCAAAGGATTTATGGGCTATAGACATCCCAGAGAGATGATTTCCGCATGCTCCAGAGTGGTAGTCATTCAAAACTTGTTTATCCTCTTCATCAGAAAGGCACCGTCAGAGAATGGAATCGATACCATGCCTATACAAAGTATCATTCAGGATAAGGTAGTATTTCACGTGGTGACAGATACGGTGACGATCATCATGGGATAGAGTGGGATGAAATATCTGTTTCTAGAGATAAATGTTAAATATCCATACTAGGGATCAGTCGTGCTTATCAGGAACATAAATTCATCCGGGAATGAATCACTGGGCTCAGAATCCGTCGAAGCACTGGGAAGATAACACATTAGCTCAACAAAGAACAAGGATTTCTTTGACGTGGCCTTGGAAAAATCAAGGTCAAATTCCTGTAGGGTGACTATCCATCAAGAATATTTTCCCCCTAGCATCTGATGAGTTAGGGTGTAATACATAGGGTTCTGATATGCCAATACGGTGGTAATGCGAAGAAATATGTAGTGACAAAATTTATGTACAGCAATGACCGTGGTCAATGCTAACTTCTCCACATGTGAGTATTGAGTTTCAGAATCTATAAGATTCTTACTGGCGTAATATATTACGTGCTCCTGACCATCGGGATTTTCCTGCACCAAAACCATTCTGATGGTAGTAGTAGAGGTAGCAATGTATAAGAGAAAATACTTTAAATAATCTAAGGGGTGTATCATGGGTGAATGGGTCAGAGCATGCTTAAGATTATCAAAGGTGCATTGGGCTTGGTCATCCCAAAACAATGGAGTGTCCTTCTTGAGGAGACGCATATAGCCGTATGTTTTCTCTGCAAAATTGCAAACGAAACAACAGAGAAATTTTTCCTTCCCCTGCAAACTTTGGAGTTCAACAAGATTGGGTGGGGCTGGTAGGGATAAAATAGCTGCAATTTTCAATGGATCTATCTGGATTCCATCCTTAGAAACCACGAAGCCTAGGAGACGTCTCGTCTCAACACAAAAAAACAAATTTATGTGGATTGAGCCGTATATTATAATGACAGAATCTTAGAAAAATATCCCTAAGATGACCAGGGTGGTCCTCCCATCACTGTGAATGAGATGGGAGTTCATCAAGGTACGGTTCCACAATATGTTTGACATCATGAAACATATAGGACATAGCATGCTGAAATGTAGCTCCAGTGTTCTTTAGGCCAAATGGTAACTTCCTATACGCAAAATTTCCCCTTGGGAAAATAAATTCCATCTTGTGCTGATCGATGAGAAATATCTCGATCTGCTTATAGATATAAAATCCATCCATGAACGACAAGATGACACTTCTAGCACAGTTGTCAATAATCTGGTCGATATGCAGAGTTGGAAAGTTTTCTTTGGGACGTGCTTTGTTCAAATCTCTGAAATCGATGTAGACTCTAATGGTGTCCTGTTTTTTATTTATAGGGACAACGTTCGATACCCCTTTCGTTAGGGGCACAAGAGAAATAAACCCTACTTTCAAAATCCTTTCTATTTCGGCTTTGATAGCCGCAGCCTTTTGTGGATGGACTTGCCTTAGTTTTTTCTTGATAGATTTGGTTGTGGGATAGGTTTTTATTTCATGAACCACGATAGATGGGTCTATCCCAGGAATTTATTCATAGGACCAGGCCACAAAATATCTTGGAATTCCTTGAAAAGTGCTCTGTATGCTTTAGATTCTTCTGCTGAGCAGTTCTTCCCAACATGAACATTCTGAAGAGTGCTAGGATTGACTCATATGTCGATTGGATTCGTTTTAGTAATGTTGCATAGATTTCCTTCAGACTCAGTGTTCTACAACAATATAGGAGTTTGAGGAGTATGGATAATATCAATACTAAAGAGAGATGCAAAATCATGTTCTGTCAAACTGGTGTTGGGGAGGAATGAGGATCTGTGATGGTGATCCTCCCATATGGATTCATTCGTACTCATGATCTCCATGATGGACTCGTCAGAAGGAAAATTATGGGAGAGATAATCCAGAGTAGGAAGAGAGGGTTCTAACCAGTAGGGTAGGTGGTAAGGGTCGAAAGCCACTAGATGAAGATCATCAGTGTGATCATAAAAAAGGGATTGGACAATGTTGTACATTGCTTCATGCAAACTCAATTAGGTTGACTCAACAACTCCTTTTCCCTTGGGATCATAACCAAATTAAGAAATCATATTTATTGTCATATTTTATGTGTTAGGAGGAGCTGATGGGAACACTCCCATAAGGGAAGAATCCTTCATCATTCCTATCCCAAACGACTAGTAAGGAGGAGGAGAAAGACCTAAAATAGGGATGTTATTTTCCAAAGAGGTGGTAACATCTAGCATATAGAAATCAAGCTGATCAATTGTTACAATCTTCCCTAGATGTGGAAATTGGAGGGTTCGAAATATCGTCGAAGTGACAGCAGTAATAGCACAAAACCAATTTCTTCCTAGCAGGAGATTGTAGTCTAACGGGGCATCCACCACTTCCACTTGAACGGAAACAGTTTTTCCCCCAAGCGCGACCGAAAGTGCTGGTATGAGATCGTGGGGCTAGAAAACTCGTCCATCAAAGGCTTTTAGGGTCATCAATGATTTCATAATCTCGGGAGAACCGATGGATTTCCAACAAGACAGGGACAAAACTAAAGTTGAAGCTCCTTCGTCTAGGACAATTCTAAAGACCTTTTTTCCAACTAATTTCGTTATGATTTGAAAAGTGAGTTGGTGAGGAAGCCTAGACTTATAGTTCTTGACATTGAAATGAATCAAATTAGTGTTTTTCGAGTCTAAGGCTCCTAATGTGGTTAACCGTTTTTTGCGTTGTGTAGGACAACTTTAGAGTACTTCCAAGGTAGACATTGCACATGGTGCCTGAGTGAGATCTTCAATGATGTTATAGAACTGTGAAGCTCGAGCATTGGGATTAAAAACATACTTCCTAAGAGTACTCTTGGGAAAACACAAAATATTGCCGAGATTAGGTTTATCGATAGTTAGGGGACCATTAGACGAGGACACAGGAGAACCAGTGGGAGGAACTTTATCTAAAGAAGAATTTTCTTCTTTTTTATCTGCAGTTTTTTCATAATTATGACTTCGAGTTTGCAAATTAACAGTTTCCAAGGACATCATGTGAATTTCCTCTAAAGAACTAGAATTTCCCTGATTAGACATGTGGTATATCAGTTGTTGCTGAGAAGGGACAGGATCAGTGAGAACTACTGGCGTAGGGTTAGTTTTCAAAAAATTATTGATTTCTTCACGATGGGGACACTCCTTCATGAAGTGATCCCCTCCACACAACAGACATGGATATTTTTCTTTTCTCTTCCCTTTATCATTCTCATTGGTTGTAGGTTTCGGGTTCTCTTGTTGGTTTCCCAGTTTCTTGATTTTTTCTTTACCTTTCTTTTCATTATTATCGGGTGTTTATGTACTTTGAATAGCATTCACCTTGGCAGAAATCATAGGATTAGAAGGAGTAGTATTAGAAGCATGGGGTTGCTTAGTAGGTTTGGCTGTTGATGGGGTGTGGATTGAACCGACAACCCCATCTATAGGAGTTCCTGCAGTTGGCTTAGCCGGGTCCGTGCTGGGACGAGGATCTTGAGGAATAAGTTCATACAAATTTCTAGATTGGGAATATACCAAGTCCACATACTAACTGCAACTGATATCATTCTCTTCGGTGACAGCACTTCCCATAGCCACATATTGGGTAATGGGTGGCAACAAATACTTCGTAAACCAATCAGCTAAGAGTTGGTCCGGGATATGAGCTTTAATGAGTCTTCTCTGCCTTCTCCACTCATGGATATGATCTGATATGTGTGTGGAGGTGTTTTGACGCAAAGAGGTCAAAAGGTATCTACCCATTTCATAACGAATGGGTAGTTGAAAGTGTGTGAGGAAGACAGTTGCCAATGCACTAAAATCCACAAACGAATGTCGTGGAAGTTCAATATACCACTTTGCGGTCGTACCGGTCAAAGTGCGCTGGAAGAGTCTCAATCAAATCGAATCATCCATCAAGGAGTTTGATGAACACCATAGATGGAAAGTCATAACATTATTTTTGGGATCATCACCCTGCTTACCATTGAATTTTGGGATATCCAATGGTAACTTTATTGGAATAGTAGGCCATGAAGGGTTGTGTTGAATGGGGTCATTAATCAACTTGGACAAATCAGGTAAGTCCAAAGTTGCTAGGAAATTCGCCAGATTTGTTATTAGGAATATCACACCTTCTGTGGACAAAAGTTGTTCCTCTGGTCTAAATAATTCAGATCCAGAACAAATGAGTCACAACTAGGTTGGAAGAATTTCCCTAGAAACTATAGATGCCTGGAACAATATATCTAATGGAAGACCTACATAAACACATCAAACACGCAACAACATCAAAGATACCAGAAAACTATCCATAGATCTATATCAGTGACCAAGGAATCTGATAATACACATGTGAGATTATAACACAACAGATGTATGGGAAAGGAACCAACTTTGAATTAATAGATGAATGAAAGAGTTTACAACATTTTTCTTTAGTGTCGATGCACTCCTTCACAAGAGTAACCTCTCATTCCCGATAGCTCCAACTTGCTCCTCTATGCTCTCTAATGGATTAGGCCAGGGTGTTAATTCAGCAACATAACTCCTTTGTTCTCCTCCCAACCATAGAGTATGAGCCTAGTTTTATAGGGCTCAAAGGGATAGGAATCATTGAGAAATAGGTGGGTGAGGTGGCCATCAGATCCCCAAATCATGGATCTTCAGCTTAACTGACCTAGGTGAGTAGGGATAAGGCTAGCCACAAAGCTTTTGTTCTAGAAGCTTCATGAAACCTCCTTTTTCACCTTTTAACCAAGGGCATCGCTTATACTCCCTTATGACAGAGCAGTGTAAGGTGAGAACCATCGCCAAACAAAAAGGTCAAAGGCGGTGGCACCACCTTTCTTCCACATAACTCAGGTGGTGCTATATAAGGTACAACTTATAAGCTTAAGGGTGAGAGCGGTGCTGGGATTTTATATGTAGGATCAACATCTGGAGCACTATTTTCACTTCAAGTTTGGGATTGAGGAAAAATAAAGGTGTTAGAGATAGTATGACATGCTGGTGATAGGATTTGGGTATAACATTTGCATAGCGTAGTTTCAGTCTACTTGTGGTGATCGAGTTTGTTGACTAGCTTTCGTTTGTTGTGGAAGATGTCGACATGGTCTTCGATTTATGTACGATTCATTGATGGTGCTAGCCGCCACACTTAAAACTTAGCTTCGAATACTTGGGATATTTATACTCCTATGGGTCAAGTGTTTTCTTTAGCAGATGTTTGTCTATGGCCTTCATCAAACAATGTTGCAGAGTATAGTGTCATTATTGAGTTATTGCGTGATGCCATTTCACATGGTATTCACTCTCTTGAGGTACGTCTTGATTCGCAGTTAGTGGTATCATGGATTAATGGCTTGTATGATGTTAGGGATCCAACTTTGTTATGAAGGTTCTTGCGTGTCAGGTTGCTTGAATGGCAATTTGAGAACATAACATACATCCATGTTACAAGAAATTTTAATTAAGTTGTTGATTCATATGTTAACTATGTACTAGATTGGAATTTGTTTCATAGACGATAAATCATTCACAAACAAATTTACACATGTAAATAAAATAATAACCGATCATCATAGGTATTTTTCATTAAAATATATGTCCAAAATTGTGGTGTCATAATACATAAGTGTCATATACAAAAATGGGGCTTCTGAGCCAACAAAATATACTACACAGTCATACAAAAAATACACCCCAGCCTCTAAGCTTGTGGGGCAGGAGGGTGTTGATCATGCTAGCACACTATGGCTCTAGCTATCCTAAGAAATAAACAAACCCATGCCCATGGTACTCCAACCACCTAACCTTGCATGGCCTCAGGAAAGTCCTCAACTTGCGCCATGGGAACTCTATGTGTCAATCGAACGAAGTTTGTGTGAATGCTTTGGAGTGTATGCTCCGCATCCACACCCATGATCTCATATCCTCTTCCCCTCCATTGATGATGAGAGAAACCATCTGGCCATCATGGTCCCATATCTACATGTACATGACAGAGTATCACTGTATGTCATCACACCAAAAACACAAAAAAAACATTAATAATTCAAAAAGAAAGTATGAGTTGGGATTCATTACCTATCTCTCCATATGCAGAGCCTGGTGGAATGGGCATGTATAGGTCTCCACGGAAGCCTATCCCCACATAGGGGTAGTCATCTATGGTGATGATCTACCTACGCCACCAGAGAAATAATTCTGATGGGTAGGGCTTTGCCACCTGCCCCCCTCCTAGTCTCTGCATGACATTTTCCCAGCGTAGTTGAGACGAATCTAGAACTCCATGTGGGGAAATATCAACTCTTGTGCTTAGCCCCAACACATGCTAAAAAATAAAGCACTCAAGATGCTTCCATATTCAAATTTCCTCACCTACCCTATCTTGCAGTCTGTAAGCTGTCGTTTCACATTGCTCAACAATGAAGTAATCCAGTCATAAATTCTAGGACACATACACTCCACCGCATAGAACATCAAAGGCCTTGAAGCTTGGTGGAGAGATACCAACCCCGCTATCCTGCCCAGTGCCAATAGTATGGCCTTCAACCCAAGGTTTTGGAATGATTTTGTTGGGATTTGACTCCCAACCTTTTCTGTATCTGGGATGCAATAAACAACGATGTACTCATCTATAGTGAGGCTGCCTCCTAGCCCACGAGCTCGTAGGTTTACCACTTCCCCACTGTAAGACAATCTTGTGATGAAATAAATATCCTCAACCTCAAGGTTGAGGGGAATCCCATCACATTGAAATGTCTCTGAGTCAGGATCCCAATAATCTAATAGCAACTGGAGTAGCCTTGGCTTTGCCCTTAAGCTTCCAAGGTGCCAAAACTTGTATAACCAACAAGACCTCAACATTTGTTGAGCCATCAGATCAGCTTGTACGACCTCTTCAACATCTCCATGTTCACTCTCTCTCCACTCTAGAACCATCTTGCACAAGAATTTCCAAGTTACATTAGTTTTTTCCTTTGAATTTCTTATTTGTGGCCCTATATGCGTCTATTTTCAAAAGAACCGCATACATACGTGGGTATCGCAATTTTTTCCGCATATGCCTATCCCTATACGCAGAAAAGACTCGATTTTTGTGTGGCCTGAAACTGCCCTCTTTGGGATGGCCTAAGTTAAAAAATTGACCATCAAAATTAAAAATAAATGCATGAAAATGGAAGAGTGTGGCATGATTAGTTACCCAAACTAGACGGTGGGCGATTTCGCAGACAAATGCTCCCGGAATTTGCTTCTAAAGTTTTTGGTCTAAAAGGCACTATGGTGGATAAATTTTCAAATGGTATGGAAAAAATCATTTTTTCACTATTTTATAGAATTGTTTTTTAAATTTTTACCCACTTTATATAGTTTTGACCCCTTTTTTACCGTTTTTGGACCGTTTGGACTAATATGGTGTTGTACGGACCTATTTTAAGCGTGTTTTGATCAAGTCTTTGATCTGTTTGTGCCTATTAGAGGTATAATGTTTGAAATGGAATATAGGTTAGGATTTCACATCTTCTTGCATTATGCATAACCTTATGACCGTTTCATCATAACCTTAGGTACGACCCCATTCCACAATATCACAAAACCTTCATGTTGCTATTGGAAGTGGTATTGTGCGAATGGTAAATATTTCCTATACATGGGTGCTCTAGTTATATCCTTTTTTGCATTTGGTACCCATGTTGAGATGCCTCCTTTAGGTTGTGGGAGTCCCTTTTTAGTCTCGACATGTCCTTGAGCAAGAGCTTCATACTCCTCTTGAACTTGATGTTGGATTTTCCCCATAGGGACTCCCTTGTATATATCAAGATGTAATTGCATTTCATAATTTTTGCTTTCCTTATTGAGCTTTATGTCAACTCCCTGCTTCAGAGTTACAAGCCATATAGCTTGAGCTTGTCTCATATCTATCCAAGTAGCTCCTTTTACATATCCTTTCTAGCTTGATCGCCCCTTTATCGAGAGGAGACCTTCCCCTGAGTGTCATTATCCTTCACATGTTTCCTTGCATTGAGCATAGGTATGTTCCACTGCTTGGAACAGGTTTTCCTATCCCTAATACTTGTCTCCTCCTAGCTATGTACTATAAAGCACTTTTAATTTTTTTCAAGCTTTTCAAAATATCTGAAAAAGTCCAAAAAAATAAAAAAATAAAAAAGTCGTATGGGAAAAGATGTTATCTTTGGTTGCAGTCGAGTCGGGTTTCCTTCAAACAGAGCACTATATATCACATCCGTTGGTTGGGTTGTTAGTTTGACTTTAGGAGTTGTACTCGTTACTCTGATTTTATCTCCACCGACTAGTTATGCTTCCACTCTCCATGGAACCTCTGTTGATGCCTCCTATGTCACAGAGATGTCCCAGTTTTCATATCGAGTCCATGCTTCCTACCTTTAGTCACCACTTGCCTTATTCTCTTACTCAAAGGAAGTTGAATCCTGAGTCAGCCATTATTTAGTTATCTTGACTTTGCGTGTCGGCCATTCTTGGTATTGTTACTAGTTCGTGCAAATATTGTTCGTCGGGTTCTTCAACATTATACGACGTTGATGAGTACATATTAGTGGTTGATGGGGGATGCCTTAATGCCCTCCTTCCATCGGATTTCATTCCATAGACATCAACTCATTTATTCTGGAATAGGATTCTAGATTCATTTGAGTGCCTTGAGACTTACAGTCATCAGTGGTGGGTTCTCTCACCATCGTCAGTTTTGGGAATACATCAATGTCCCCTGATCAATGGATTATTTCAATTGTTTGACCCCAACACATCTATTCAAAATTGTTATATTGCACTCTGTACCTTGATTTCCATTTTCATTATCGGTGAGTTATCTCACATATGTTAACGGTATACATCAATGACTGGTAATCAGATGATGGACTACTATGTTTGACCTCGACACCTCTATTCACATAGTAGGACATGTACTCGTTGTGGTTTGTGTTTAAGACCTTCCATCTTGGTGGAATTCCATGTATGCCACCTCCTTGATCGTGCCAGTATTCATTATATTTCAGCTCTCGTGATCTTGATTCCATTATTTCTAGTATATATCAGATATCTTCATCCATTATGGATATCTTGATCCATTGTATATTGTATGTGGCGATGAGCACACATGAAACTTTGTATATCATTCATATTCATGGCCATTGTACTCTTATGTATCTAGAACTGCTATATGTATTTGCAATCACATGCAGGGATTGATTATTGTATTACACTGATGAGTGGCTGGTTCTTCCACCTGGGTCTTCATTACTCCACTTCTGGGATGGATTTTATAATGTATTTAGGCCATCATGTTACCCCTTTGACCTGACACATTAGGGGGCATTTGTTATAGCTGATTTTACCACACATGGTTGATCACAAATTTATGGCCTTCCCTGTCCCTCTGTAGACTCTTTAGACCCCGTGGACTTATATTATACTTTGATGTACCAAGATCATCCCCAAAAATTGCATGTTTATACCTATACGCGACTTTTAAAGCAATACTTGCGTGTATATTCATATTTTGACCTCAAACCCACGTACATTGGGATGTGTGCAAAATGACAAATATTTCTTGGAGTTTTCCTCATATGAGTCCGAATAAATTGACTCTTCCAAATTCCTTGAGAATACTCATATTTGACCCTCCATTACCTTTTTGGGGTGCTATATAAGGAACCCCTTGGATACATTGGAGGAGAAATTGAAGAGTAAGGAAACTATAGTCCATTATTGCCTCATTTTTGCTTATACTTGAGTCTGCATCCCTTTGTCCCTTGGAGCACATAGTGTTCTTCCCAAACTTGCCTTTGCTTTGTGAGATTGCTATTTATAGATGGAGGATTGAACTGGTGGAGGACTCGGTTTCTCCAGTTCGCAGAAGTGCCGACAGAGTTTGTCACTATTTTTTCTCTGATTTATTAATAGAAATGTCTTTTCCTATCCAATTCATGTGCATTTTGAATTTGAATATTGAATTCATGGTTGTATTTAATTGCTTATACATGATTGATTATATATGTTAGAGTATCTCTAACACATTTATATATATCATGCTTGCTTTGTTTTTTGTTGTTGGGAGGAAATTATAATTGAAATTGGATTGGAAAAGCTCAATAGGGATCTACTTCAACCATCTGGAACCTTTCACTACTGTTCTCAGATTTCTTGTCATAGGCTCTCTGTCTGGTTCGTTGTCCTCCACTAGACCATTGAGTATACATAGGGACGTAAATTTTAGTTTCCTGGGTTAGAGCCCATGGGCATATCCTCTATGGAATTCACTCCACATTAACTGAACATTTTCTCACTTGTAGAACGTGGGTCGTTGGGCATGTTTACTGATTTCTTCTACCAATAAAACTTTCTTCTCTTGTATGATTTCACATCGTGTCCTTGCAGTCTGTATTCCCATTAACTGGTTTTGTGTCATTTCTTCCGACTGCTCAGAGTAGGCTATCCTTTTTATTTCATATTGTGGGTATTGAGGCCACATGATCAAGTAGCAAGATCGTATAAAGCAACATCATGTTCCATGACCATTGCAAGTGCTGACTAGTGGATATTATGTTGGGTCTCCCTTTTTCTCTAGTTGCAACCCTACTCTCCCTTCTGAGTTTTATAATATGGATTGTTGGGTTGGTTCTCTGCTCATCCTTATTATCTCAACCAATTCAACATGGAAAACAAAATGTTCAATCTAACTGTGTTTATATTTTTTTCAAATTTTATTTGTGTTCAAGGATTGCAGGATTAAAACTTTAGTATTGTGTGGGAGCCTATTTTACATCCTGTGTCTAACAATAGTTGGATAACTCTATCCCTAGGATTTTGGGGGAATTTTTTACCATTATAAAATTTATGGTTAATCCTTTATATGCTTATATTATTTGGATAAATCCATCTTAGCTTCATCTTTATTAAGTGTAGCTGGAATTTTTTATGAAGTGCACGTGGAAGTTTTTTTTGATGTTGGATTTGAAATAAATCCAAAAATTAAAAAGAATCTAGGTCACTAAATTTATTTTTCTAAGGTTAGGCTGTTCTTCCTTTTGGTATAAATATATGTTTAGTAATAGTTTCTTTCTGAGGATAATGAAAATTTTTGGTTGTTTTAGGTTTATTTATAAATTTGATATGCCCATGTTGTGTCTATGTTACACTTATCATCGATTTTGGTGTGGAATTGATCAAAGATCCCTATTAAAATGTAATGGTTCTTCTTGATAATTTTTTGCTAAGAAATAAGAAAGACAAGCTACTTTCAGGGATCTGAATTTTTCTGTAACAATTTATTTTAAGTAGCATTCATAAGGTCATGTCTCCTACCTATTATATGTTACAATCATATCATCTTCTGTATGTATTTGTTGTAAATAAGGTTGTTATTGAGTACTCGCCTATCTATAGTTAGTAGTGATATTATATTGAATATATGAACAATAATCTCTGGGTGTTTTTTATTAATATCGCTTATTGGTTTTTCTCCTTTAAAATGGAATGATCACGAGTATTAGAGAACCACCATGGAATCTAATTCTTGGAAGGACCCATTACATGAGGGATCCATAAAACTTTCAATCTCTAATATATGCTTCTTTGAATTTATGAGAATGGTGTGAGTAACAACCTCTCTATTATCTGTATCTCTAGTGTGAGTAGCAACATCTATGTTATCTCTATGGTGCATGTTTCTTTGAACTTGAGACCACCCTCCATATAGAAAATATGTTGCCTCCATTAATATGTGGAGGAATGTGGTGGATACAAAATAGTGTATCATTTTGTAGACCAGCGAAGAAAGTGTTGGTGTTGTGTTTTGGAGAGATTGCAACCACTATGTGTCTCTTTTGAAGGGATCCTCCATCACAACTACAACTCAAGCTACCTGCACATCTAACGTTGAACTCTCCATTTTGTGAAACTTAGCGCTAAACTTGTACATGTTTCCATCTTTTGTGCAAATTATCCCTAAACTATATTTTACATGGTGTTGTGTTTCAACCTAAGCATGAGAAAGGCTTAGGGAGAGTGGTTGTTCATTAGTTAGACACACATCAATTTTCAATTTCATTTTCTCATGGGGTTTTTGACATTTAGAGAGGTCATTGTGTGACTGAGTAGTGTTGTTTGAGTGAGCATTGTTGTGAGAGAGGGAGCTTAAACAGGCACATTGAGGTGTGAGAAAGGCAGCTTGAGCAGCACCCGGCTACTAGTTTAGTGAGAAACGCCAACATTGTGAGTAGAAACTAGTGAGAGGCATCCTGAAATATGATAGTTAGTGAACAACTGCTGAGCACCATCATTTGACATTTTCTCAGACTAGCAATTTCAAGGCAAGCTTAACCACTAAACTCTATTTTTAGGTTTTAAGTTTAAATTTCCGTGAAATGTTGAACAATGAATATCAGTTTCTCTGCCTCAATATTGCAATTTAGGTCTATTTTTAGATTCTATAGTTGAATAAATATTTAATAGATCTTTTAATTTCTCATTATTAAAAATACACATGGAAACATCTCCCAATCACATCTAATTCTTCTTATCTTATGGCATTGTTTCAGGAGACTTCGATGTTTTATTTTTTTTAATTTTATAATATATTATAATTTATGATGGACTTACTGAAAAATGGTGTAATTATGGAATGTTAAGTGTCTTGTACAGGTTGACTTGTGGAATATTAAGTGGTTTGAAATGTATTTACAATTTAACATTTTAAGGGACAATTATCCTGTTAAGTTTATTTTAGACACATGATTAAACCCTAAGTTACAAACAGTCTTTAGGCCTTTATGCTATGTGATGATTTGAAGACTTGTTAAGGGAATCACATGCATGTTTATTATTTTTAATATTTCCTCATTAATATGATATAATATTTTATTATGTATGGACATGAATGATGAAATCAAGGTACAAGTAACAATTTCAGCTTGACTTCTGTATTGAAGTCAGTAATTCACATTCGTGTTGAATGTATATACTATTTTTCATATCACATATTTGATTATTTAGGAGGTATTTTCATGTGATGGTTGTGGGAATGCACAAACTAGGAATCCTAGTTATTAGAGGAATGTATGAAATCCTGAAGGATATGATCAATGCCACTGTCCTGGTCTAAGGAAACTTAGAGGTTAGCATTTAGGTTTATTGTTATAAGTTTTAAGAATGAGACTGGGATAGGTACATATAATTATATAATATATGACCCTAATTAAATATTAATGAAATATGTTGGACTAAACATAATCATTGCAATTTACAATGCATATATCTTGCACTTAGCAGTATATTAAAATGTTCTAAAATTTTTAGGACTAATTAAATTTAGCAATGCATCTCATTTGGCCCATTTTTGCTAGAATAAATAAATGATAAATCAGATCATAGTGTACACTTATGATTCGTGACTTATATACTTGGATTTCATAAATAAATCATATTACAATCACACTTGAATATTGGAGACTATTGTGTTCCATTCCTTGGCTACATGTGGACTGTGAACTGAATGACCATGAACCCTAGCCTTTCACGCATTATTGTTGCTCTCAATTTTGAAGTCAACACAAGAGTTGTGTTAATGTCCATATTGGATCTAGATTTCAATTTATTTGGCATTGATCCTCCTCTACAAGAGATTTATAATGCACCTAGCTTCTCTGGATGCACATATGATTTTGTTAATTGTCATTTACTCATGATAACTATAAAATCCTTTTGCATGGTGTCTACCTGTATATACAATTCATGTTTTTCCTTATAATTTTATTGTTGACTTTAAAATCTAGACATATTTTTGGTTTTATATATTCTTGTTTCATTCTCTCCAAGTGGTTTGTTGGTTTAATCATTAGGAGAATGAGATCCTCAACTTTTCAACTCATATCAATCATGTTATCTATTTGTTAATATTTTTAGCATCATAGATATAAACAATTTGTTTTTATTATTATTGATCCCTACAAATGATGTCTGAAGTACATGAATAAGCTTGGTACTTCTGCAAGTATTGTAGAGACTTCAAGGGTACTAGATCAATGGAAGAGCACCTATCTTACAGGAAGGATATTGGTGGTTCGATTCCTCCATACCCTATCTACAAAATTAGTGAATATTTACATATAAAATGACTAAATTAGTGACCAAAAATAAGAGATAAGAGATCAAAAAATGGGAGATAAGCGACCAAACAAATGACCAGAATTTGCATATAAATGACCAAATGACAGTTTTGTTGGTTAATTTTTTATCTCTTATCACCAAACATATGATGATATTAATGACCATATTAATGACCAAACATGACCATATTAATGACAAAAATATGTGACCAAATTAATGACCAAACGACAAGCTATAAATGACCAAACTATATATGACCACATTTTTTGTCACGTGATAAGAGACAAAAAATTAGCCATCAACGATTGCCAAATCAAAAGTGGTCATTTATAGGCAGATTTTGGTCATTTTTTAGGTCACTTATCTCTCATTATGTACTAGTGCAAGTCTTCACTCGCCACTCTTTTTCCTTTGATTCTGAATCAAATCTAGCAAAGTATTTCACCTATCATATCCCTCTAGATTCATACTTTGGGGGAATTTTTTTACACCTTGCCTAATTCCCTAAATTTCATGGGACAAAACCACTTTTGGAGGATTTTTCCCTTGTTAGATACCCAATCCTAACAGCTATGATGTACCTTGTCTCTTGACATAGAGCATTAGCCAAGGCCGACGCCTTTTTCCTATTGATAGGAAGTGCCGACGACACTTGTTGCACTTGGAGAGAAAGCATTCGTAACTCCTAATTCCTATTGATATTAGGAAAAAAAACATCAGCAATCCCAAAAAGGTAAAAAAGAGAACTTTTGAGAACCTTCTAGATGAAACTCCTCATGGAGGCTTATCCCAACTAACAAGAGTAGGTGGCACTTGAACCCTTAACCTCTGGGGATGATCCCTCACATTCCTCCCAAAGAATATCAACCCATTTGATCTCCATTTGGACTATATAATAAACCTCTCTCTCATGGATGAAGAGAGTATCAAATAAAGCACCTTTATGCTATTGGAATCATTCTAGGTGTGAGAGGCAAAGATTTCGGTCTTGTGAGTGATAGGTTTTAGAGCTTGTGAATGTGAGTCAAGAGCTTGTGAGAACAAGGATTAAACACTAAGGTTTTGGTTTTATTTTTATTCTCTATCTCAGTTAATACAAATATTCTTTCCTTACCCATAAATAATTTGTGATTGATGTGAGTTATTTATTTCTTTTCTCTTTTATCATTAGCATAGGTTGTTGTGTTATATTGTTTCTTTCACTTTTGTATATTGTCATTTGCATCATTTTGCAGGTACAACTTATCGCAAGAGTATCAATAAGGAAAGGGTCATCTCCATTGAGAGGTAATAAATATTTACATTGAAGTGATTTGACAATCTAGGGAAAGCTTACATTACTGTTTGTTTTTTGTTCTATATATGCCCCATGTAGAATAGGGAAACAATATTTGCCCGCATTGATTGAGAATTTCCGATAACATAGATCATGCAATAAAGATAAGAGATAGAGAGATAAAGCATATAAAATAAGAAAATTTGAATTGCACATGAGATGACTTCAGTTGACTAAGATGAACTCAAATTACTAATATTTAGTTAAATAACAATGTATGCCTCAAGTAATGCTTTAGTTAGAGCATCAGTCAAATGTATGCAATCAAGATAACTCACAGTGGTCACTCAAGTAAATCAATCAACATGATTTCAGTTAATAATAGTTAACTAAGTGTCAATAAAGATGGACTAATTAACCAAAGTGTTTTTCATTGATTACATTTTAGTTAATTAAGTGTTCGCATGACAACACTTGACTTATTGCATGATGACACTTAAGTTAGAAAGTTAACTAAGTGATCATACATTCAGTTAGAAGGTGAGTTCACTATTAAGTAAATTAATCATGATTTAATGCCATAGTTGTATGGTATTGTGCATCATGTTTGCGGGATTGAAGAAATCGAAGCATGTGATATTTATCTCAAGAAGGTAATTCGCAGTGTGATGCATGGGAAGTGTCTTCTAATGCAAGAATTCATTATTCATTGCATGGAAGTGGTTTTAGCAAGTTATTAAGGTATGGAACTCACTGAAAAGTTCATACAGTTGATCTATATTCTCTATTTTTCATTATTCTCTCTTATATTTCAACTGGTGTGCCGAAAGAAATATGTTATTGTGTAAAAGACATTCTCTGCAATCTATCATAATAATACTTTGAATATTTGTTGTGTTTTTTCATCCTCATTGTTTTCAGGGTATTCCACAAGGTACATCTTGTGTTGTGTATGAATGATTTATGTGATTGAATGTTCTATCAATTTTAGTGTTAAGTAATTTCGCACATAAATTTTTAAAGTTCAAAGATCTTCATATTTGCTCAAAAATCAACAGTGACTCCCTTACCCATAATGCGTTTAAAATATATTTTAAAGAAACAATTAAAATGATGTTTGGAAGATGTGAATGGGGGAGCATACATGCCCTGTAGGCCCCCTTTTGTATCCCCTTTACCCTGACATTTATTACCCAGCTCCCTTCTTAACTCAAAACACTACTCTTATTCAAGCCTAGCCACATATGAATATTTATATTAGCCACATGTGAATCTTTATATTAAACACATATGAATATCATAAATAAATCAGCCACATAAACCATCCATATAAATCAATCAACCATGAGAGACAAGATATACCCTAGGAAAACCATCCAAACACTGAGGTTGGAAAACCAAACAATTATTTGAGTATGATAGATATATTTGCAGAGAATGGTTTACAACAGATATACATATCTCCCGATTAGAAATATCACCTCAACAGTAGAGAAGAGAGATCCAATGTAACCCTCTAAAAAACAATTGTATGCAACTGTATTTAACTTGCCATATGATTATCATATTAATAACAAGCCAAAAAACATAGCATGCAGAAGGTAGCACATAGGAGCATTAATAGACACACTGAGATCACCTCATAGTGCATTCACGAGGAGGAGCTAACTAGAAATCCCTCCATGCCAACATTAGTGCCCTTCCTTTCCTCAATTGGATTTAAATAAATGTTCATTGTCTTGAACTGAAAGTGAACTGACTTGAACTGAATGTTAATCGACTTGAACTGAATGTTAAATTACTTGAACTGAATGTTAATTAACTTGAACTAAATGTTAAATTTACTTGGACTAAATGTTAACTGACTTGAACTGAATGTTAACTAAAGTCAATCTTTAAATGATTGTTGATCACTTAGTTAACATGATAACTTAAGTGTCATCAGTGCTTCACTCTTAGTGCCATCCATGCACAATTTCTCTTATTAACTTTTGCATGGGTCTCTTTACTTAACTGATGCATGATGATTTATGAACATTAAGCTCTTCCTTACTTAAATGATTACATTCATTAATAGTTCAACTGATGCTTTGACTGAGGCATTGATTAAGGCATTCATACTTTACTGAAGCTTTATAAATTGAGTTCACTCAAACATTTGCATGGGAAAATTGAATTCTTTTTCTCTATGATTTATGTCATTATCATTAAAGAATAATGCATGGTCCATATGTGTATTATTTATCCATATTATCATATCATAATCAGAAGAATTATTCCATACTGATGATCATATAGATTGCCCAGGGCCATATAGTCATATGCTAAAGTAATTCACTATATGGGTAGCTAAGCCCTAAATGAGACTTATAGCACTCAGTGACCATGACTAGAAATATATCACATAGTATAACCACCTCAACAAATGGAGGTCCATATTATTGATACAACACAAGATCATCTCGGCAATTGGAGGTCCATTCTCATAGGGTACCTTCTATGAGAATACTTGACTTGATATTACTCACAAGACTCAACTTGATATTATGCAAAAGCTTTACAATACAACATCACCACCTCAATCATATGAGTATACATAGGACTTGATATGACTCACAAGTCCAATTTGATATTACTTACAAGTTCAGAGAATGACTCATGATGTTGTAAAATCAATAATATATATATATAATCCCTAATACTATCCTAGAAGAGAAGACTCCTGAATATCTTTGGATATATTTTTTGCACCAAAATAGTTTCAATATGATACAGACATGGAGGATCATGATACCTTCATGATGAAGGACTTAGATTCTAGTTCTCTCCATCTAGATGTTGAGAGGGAGAATCTAGATTCTCTAGCTACTGAAAAACCAATAAATCTGGTTGATTTACATATTTCTAAGAGGAGATATGCATGATGCTCATATAGAGAAGGAAGCATATCACAGTGTTCAAGAATCTTGTTATGATTCTTAGGATTAGAGGTGTGGAAGAAATCAGATGAGATTTTCCTTAGTTAAGGAAAATACATAGTAGAGATCCTGAAGAGGTTTAGGTCGATGGACTATAATTCCATGGCCACACATATGATGATGAATTTGAATATAATTCTTCTATGGATATGGAGGATCTCACAATCTGTTGAGTAGATCATATATGTACCTGATTAGAGCCAATCTAGTTATATGCTCTGTAGTCAGTACATAGACATGTAGAACAAAGCATGTGTTGAGATACCTGCATGGTACATTTGGATATGGAATCAGATATGTCTCAGACAATTATATATGATACATGGTGTAGACAATAGCAATACAAATCCAAAAAATGTCCACATATGAGCATATTTTTGATATACTTACTAATCCTTTGTCCAAAGTAAAGATGAGTACTTTCAGGATAAGCTTGGTATATACATAAAGACTCCTAGAGTTAAAAAGGGAGTATTGATGTGTCTCCATAAGAAGCAACAAATAGATAAAATCCCCACCAATTAGTTGTGTGGTACATGATTCAAGAGATCTCCCCACCAATAATCCATGCGGTGACACGTGACTCATATGATGGTCAAACATACAATAATATATGGCTAAGTCATACATTAATGTATGACTCATATTAGCTATGTAGTGGTACATGGATCAATTAATCCATGTAGTATATAAGCCACTTAGTTGCACATAGATTAGATAAGCTATGCAGTGGTAAATGGATAAGTTAATTCGTGCAACAAATAAGCCACTAAGTTGCAAATAGCTTAGATAATCATGGTACATGACTCATACAACCAAGTGTTGTAGTATCTCTTATGGAATACACCCACATGAGCAAAGACATATTCAAGACCTCATATGACTATAAAATAATAGTCAAGGTCTCTGAGACTATTAGAGCCTATCAAATACTTGAGAGAGTTTTAGTCAAGATTGTTGGGGAGCAGTCAACCCCTTGGAGAGGTCAGATAGCCACATAGTTGGCTAGTAGGGTAAACCACTTTGAAAGTGGTCAGTCCTTGGAGAACATCACAGATAATGGAAATATCACATAGAACTTCTTCTAATAGTAGAATATTCTAGAATTCAACAAGAATAAAGTAAGCGTTGAAGATTGACAAAGGAAAGGTGATATTTTCCTTCTGCAAAGCTATTACACATTTTAATGTATTGTAAAAGTTTGACATGATGGATTACAAATCCATGGTTTCTAGTTTAGGGAAACTACATGTCAAAATAGGAAGCTTAATGTATTTGATACATAGAAGACCTATTGTTTGTTGTGTTATCCAACTATTGTTTTAGACTGAGATTAGCTTTGTGTATTACGACTAGTACTACAGAAGCAAAATTGTATTGCGACTAGTACCAACTGTCGAGGAGTAGTGTATCTTAGGAATATACTTATTGGGTTAAAATATTGAGTCTATAGTCGTTCACTGTGACAATCAAAGTTGTATCAAGGTTTCCAAAAGCCCTGTGTTTTATGATAAAACACATTAATTTGAAGTGCTACTTCAGTAGAGACATGGTCCAGTAAGGTAAGACTTCAGTAAATTGCTACTAAATAGTAGATTGAAAGAATGCATATGTGTCAACAAATCCTCTATCAATGACAAAGTATAGGTGCTTCTCAGACAAACTTGGTATGGAAAAGAATTCCTCCCTCACTGAGAGGGAGTGTTAAATGTACATTATCATGATTCATTCTCCAAGCCAATATTGTGCAACCAAGATTGAGCCTCATTTTTTGAGGTAGGGAATCTTGAGTTTGAATTACGTACTTGGAGTATATACTTAGGGTTGGACCCAATGTATGACTAAGACTTTCAGTTATAAAAGGTTGTTCCTTATGTGTTGAGGTGAATTCTTTGATTTATCAAAGTGATGATGTTGTAAAGTTTTGTTGTACAAGGCTCAAGACTTGTGATTATATCAATTCAAGATTCCCATGAGGTGGAATCCGGTTATAGTAGGTTTCTATGGGGTGGAACTCTGGTTATAGAGGTATTTGAGTGTCATGTTGAACTCCAATTATAGTGAAACCCACGGGGTGGACCTACAGTTATTGAGGTGGATGCTTTGCATGTCAAAGCATTAATGTTGTGTGATGTATTACTTAACATGGTCAATCGAGATGGATAAAGATATTAAGTCTCCTCCAGAGATTGGCCACCTCTAGAGTGAATTACTTTAGCATATGATCATTTGGTCTGGAATAATATAATATGATCACAGCATCAGACAAATATTCCTAGTATAATTTTGATAGATAATTAAAGTTAACACATATAGACCATGCAATAAAGATAAGAGATAGAGAGATAAAGCATAGAAAACAAGAAAAATTGAATTGCATAGGAGATGACTTCAATTGACTAAGATGAACTCGAATTACTAAGATTAAGTTAAATAACAATGTATGTCTCAAGCAATGCTTCAATTAAAGCGCCAATTAAATGTATGCAATCAAGATAACTCACAGTATTCACTCAAGTAAATAAATCATTATGATTTCAGTTAATAATATTTAACTAAATGTCAATAAAGATGGACTAATTAACCAAAGTGTTTTGCATTGATTACATTTTAGTTAAACTAAAATACAACACTTAAGTTAATCAAAATACAACCCTTCAGTTAATTAAGTGTTCGCATGACAACACTTGAGTTATTACATGGTGAGACTTAAGTTATCAATTTAAATAAGTGATCATACATTCAGTTAGAAGGAAATTTCACTATGGAGTAAATTAATCATGATTTAATGCCATAGTTGTATGGTATTGCGCATCATGTTTGCAATATTGAAGAAACTGAAGCACGTGATATTAATCTCAAGAAGGAAATTCGTAGTGCATGGGAAGCATATTCAAATGCAAGAATTTGTTATTCCTTGCATGGAAATGGTTTAACAAGCTATTAATGTATGGAACTCACTGAAAATTTCATACAGTTGATCTATACTCTCTATTGCTTGGTATTCTCTCTTATCTTGCAACTGGTGTGCCAAAATCAATATGTTATTGTGTAAAAGGCATTCTCTGCAATCTATCATAATTATACTTTGACTATTTGTTGGGGTTTTTCATCCTCATTGTTTTGAGGGTTTTCCCCAAGGTACACATTGTGTTGTGGATGATTGATTTATGTGATTGAATTTTCTATTGATTTCAATGTTAAGTATTTCCACACATAAATTTTTATTGTTCAAATATCTTCATATTTTCTCAAAAATCAACAGTGACCCTCTTACCCATAATGTGTTTAAATTACCTTTTAAGGAAATAATGAAAATTATGTTTAGAAGATGTGAAGGGGAGAGCATACCTACCCTATAGGCCCCCTTTTATATCCTCTTTACCCTTACATTTATAACCCATCTCCCTTCTTAACCAAAAACACTACTCTTCTTCAAACCTATGTAAGGCCTACCTCATGAACATGTTATGTTTGGTGTTAACTTCATGTTATGTTCGATACTCATTGGCATGATATTCATGTTCTCCCTGACACATTTCAGTGTGAAAATCATGTTCTCCCCAACCCATATTAGCATGAAGTAGAACTTCTCTCTAACAGGTATCAGTGTGAAACTTGTTTCTTGCCGACCATGGTATTGGTTGTTAGAATTTTAATGTTTCCAATATGATTATGTTAGATTTTCAAACAATTTTCATTATATCACAATAACCATATGTAATAGGATCACTGAAAGAAAGACAAGAAAAAAAACACAATGAAAACAAAGATTTTCCCTTTGGGAAACCACAAAGGAGAAAACCCATCAACTTCTTCAATATAGATTCAGTCAGCAAGTACAATGCTAAACCAAGATAAGATCACCCCAAAAGATAAGAGCAACTTCTTCTTCTTTCCAGTGAACTTCTTCTTATCTCTCTTGTGCACTTTCTTGAGAAAACTTGTCTGTCCAAATGAGAGGAGTATCTCCTATATTTATACTCAATGAGTGAGTGACCTTTTACCTTAACTAAGCCAACTTCTCTTTCTAACTGGGTTGACTTCTCTAGGGAGACTCAAAATCACATTTATATAATGATTCCTGTTGATGTATTTGTAACTTCGGAATGTATTCACCTATGTATCCTATGTATTGTAACCTGATGTTTATTCCGAGATGTATCTATTATGTATTTGAGTCATGTTGTCATACCCCAATGTTCCGATCGGGAGGATCAATAATGAAAATAAGTCATGTCAAGTCATTGTTAAAGTCCCCACAGTTTCGTGGCACTAGGGTTATTAGACACTCATAGAGATGTCGGCTCTAGTAAGTAATTGTTAAGTGAGGCCGAAATGATTGAGTGCACTTCAAGTGAACGAAAGAATATAAATAGAGAGTGAGCCTCTCTATTTATCATACACATCACTCACTCACTCAAGTGTGGCGCATTAGTGAGGAAGGAAATACACTGGGACTAGACAAGAAGAAGACTACTGATGTCGGGAGATCATCTTACTGTTTTGGGGCTTTTACTATTTTGGTACTGATTATATCTCTGAGGAAGTTGCGGGGTTTTCTCCTTTATGGTTTCCCCGAGGAAAACTCTTTGTGTCTCTTGTCTCTTGTGATGTGCTTATGTTTTATTGCTGTGCTTGTTATTCTCTCAGTTAAAAGATCCTAAGATCATAATGCTAGCTTATATGATGAAAAACTAACATGGTATCAGAGCTAACTTGAGAATAAGACATTGTGCAACTACTAAAGCTAGGGCTTCTTAATTTTTGGGTCTCTCTCCACAATCCATCAGCAAAAGTATGCTAGGATGACTCTCCATTGAAAGGCGCATCTTTCTGTCAAAGCAGAATTCGATTCCGAGCATTTTCAGTTTTCAATGCGGAACTTAGGGATTTCTACAGAAGAGGAATTTTTGAGGGAGACTAGCATAGGATTTTTCTCCTCATCAAAACCAAAGTTCACAGACCTGGATCAATAAATTTGGTTGGGTGAAACTCCAGGAAAGTCAAACCCTAGTTTGACCCCGAGCTAGAAAAACCCTAAATACTAAAACTGCTAAGTTTTGGTACATTCGCTATATTCCGATATTGGAGAAGGCCCAAGAGTGAAAAATTACAGGGGCTCAATATAACATCTTTAATAACACTATGTCCAAAATTTAGTGTCACATTCGCTATATTCTGGGAGATATTATCCCTCCAAGTTAGGGTTCCAGCCTCTTCCAGAATTCATACCTAAACATGACACCTAGGGAGAATTGCAATATCTTGGGCTACAGAGGTCCAAATGGAATTCCTGAAGATGTTACAGAAAGGGAACAGACTGTAATTTTGGTGTTCAGAATATCAGACTCAGAAGATCAACCAGTGACACGTGGAATGCCGTACAACTTCTCTGTTCTGAACAGTCCTGTAACAGGTCACCTTGGGAAAATGATCATAAATCCCAAATGGTGAAACCAATTCTGATTAAACCTGCAGTGTTAGATCAGGGACAGGCGATTTTACCTCTGTACAAAATTTCAGACATAGAGGATGAGTAATTTCGGAGATATCATAGAAACAGTAACAGGCATTTCTACAGAAGAAATTGGAAATCTAGGGCTTCCTGTTCTGGGAGCTTCCCTCCACTATTTTCAAAAAAGGAGTACATTGGAAAAATCCATTTGAAGAGATATATCTGTCTATCCAATCAGATCTAAAATATTCCAAGTTTTGAAAATTAGGGTTTCTGTGACAAACCCTAGATCAGCGAGCTCCGGAACCAAGATGGACACCTCAAATCGGTAAGATCTAATCCTTTGCTATTTTCATTTGAGGTTCTCATTTCAAAGCGATCTATCACATCAGCTTGATGATAAGCTTGGTGAAGTTGACAACTTCCAAGCCTGGAAGTATATGATATATCTGAAGAAAATGGATTGGACACCTATATGAGTATAGAGGTTCAAGTTTCAGAGGGAGATGAGGCTAGAAGCCTTTCACAAGAAGAACTTGGTCAAGGCTAAGAAGATCATTGCTGATTCAATCATGAATCAAATTGTACTACAAGTGTCTCCCCAAAGACACCGAAGATGTTTGATTCCTTGGCCAAGCTATTTCAAGGGAAGAACATAAATCAGAATATGACTTTGAGAAAATAGTTGAAGGAAGTGAAGATCCAAAATGCAGAGACCATGCAGTCATACTTTACAAGGGTCTCTCAAATCAAAGAACAACTTGAAGCGGTAAGTGAAGAATGTAGAAGCGGTGATGGCCACCTTGAATGGCCTCCCACGATCATGGGATTCATTCATGTGAGGAATGTGTGCTAGAATGAAGTTATTACTTTCAGTAGACTCCGAGAAGAAGAAGCTCGACTCATAAGAAGAGAAGAGAAGATGGGAGCAACTAAAGATCAAGCTATCACCATCCAAAGAAGATCCCTTAATCAATGGGGAATATGAAGATCTCAACTCTTGAAGAACTTCTTATCCACCCTAGCATTTGGATAAGAAATGATGCTATTATGAATGAAGAAGACGATGAAGTTGAAGACTCAAGAAGGAGTCTACCCACGAAACAAATAAAGATAAGTATTCAATTGTCATTTCATGATATTGTTTTGTTATGCATTTGTTTATATTCAGTTAATGTATTATGCATAACATAATGTCTGCATTAATAATAGTATATTACTACTAATATGCATGTGATGGGTAACTAGCTCATGGTGCTATACAACTCTCCATTGCTACTTATCTATAATGAAACCTCTTTACTGACATATTGGATTAGTGCACAATCTCAATGTTGTCGTGGTAGAGATGGAAGGCATCTAGAAAGTTTCTGTGAGATATGGATGAATGTTGTATTGGCTAAAGTAGTTGCATGATCATATATTTATGCATAAGTATTTTCTAGTATGAATATTCCTTATGAAATGTTCTAACCATACAAATGCATTTGACTTGTAGGAAAAATCACATACATAATCGCCTGCAAGCAAAGAAGGATGAAACTTGTTATGAAGAACAAGTGATGACAGTTCAACATGAAGAATAATATGATGAATGCAGCGACATCATTGATCCAGAATCTTCCAACTATGAAGAAGTAACCAAGAAGACCAGTTCAAGAAGAATGTTGTCTAAGATGCAGTATCGAGACCTGAAGAGAAGTTTGTAGTTCCATCATGAAGTATATGGAAACATCGTGGGATACAAAGCAAGATTCGTAGCACGAGGCTTCTCATGAAAAGAAGATATAAACTAAGAAGAGCCATTGGAAGTGAAGTCACATGACATGCATAATAATGTATGCAAAGAAAAGAAAGCCTTGTATGAGTTCAGAAGTCACCCATGGGATAACACGTACATGATGAGCTTGATGAATATCGTAACCTTTGCTACAAGGTTGATAAAGGATGACAAGCTCACAGATGGATGTTAGAAGAATTTTTGAAAAAGTTCAAAATAGAGGATCTTGGTATACAATGATCCTAGATGGATACTGCTTGTCACTCCGGTACAAAATATTTCAGTGCACAGAGTACAAAAGACAGAGGGAGTATGATGCTCCGCTTCAGAGGGAGTGATTGCAGAAGATCCTCAGGTTCGACATGGTATGGCAGAATTGACAGCTTTCTATCCAATTTGGGCTTTACCAAGAGTAAAGCAAATTCCAACCTTTACTACAAGGTTGAAGATGGAAACCCAATGATGCTTCTACTATATGTAGATGATCTATTTGTAACAAGTATGAATGGGTTGATTGCTGATACGAAGAGAAAGCTTGCTGCTGAGTTCGAAATGAAGGACTTGGGGATGATGCATTACTTTCTAGGTATGGAGGTGTGGCAGAGTACAGATGGAATCTTCCTTGGACAAAGGAAGTATGCAGTAGAGATCCTGAATAGGTTCAGGATGACAGACTACATGACCACACCTATGGCATCGAACATGAAGCTATTGAGTGATGCTTCATCAGAGATGGTTGATGCTACAATGTATCGTTAGATGATTGGGTCATTGATGTACCTGACAAACACGAGACCAGACATTTGCTTTGTTGTGAACACCTTGAGCCAGTTCTTGACAGATCCGAGACATGTTCACTTGATTGCTAAAAAGCATATTCTGAGGTACCTGAAGGGTACAGTTGATTATGGGCACAAGTACGATGCGATTCAAAATATTAACCTGGAAGGTTATGTTGATTCAGATTGGGTAGGCAGTGCCATTTGACAAGTAGAGTACTTCAGGATGTTGCTTTAGTATGGGATCAGGTGTGATCTCTTGGTTTAGCAGGAAGCAATCCTGTGTGGCACTGAGTACAGGTGAAGCAGAGTATGTCGCAGCTTGTTCAGCTAGTTGTGAGGCAGTATGGCTGCGAAAGCTACTGTCTGGTATATTTGATCTCCAGTTGGATGCTACTTGTATACATTGTGACAACCAGAGTTGTGTGAAGTTGTCAGAGAATCCAATGTTCCATGGCAAGTTGAAGCATATCGAGATCAAGTATCACTATATCATGGATATGGTGCAGAGAGGAGCAGTGAAGCTCCAGTATGTTGCGACGGAGGAACATATAGCTGATGTATTGACGAAGCCATTGGCTAGAGTGAAGTTTGAGTACTTAAGGGAGAAGCTTGGTGTTCTCCAGATCGAGGTTTCCTCCAAGAGAAAGTGATGAGACCCATATCCATTCTGACATGGTGAGAGGATTGGTTCCTTCCATGGTCGGATGTAAGGGCTGAGAAATTCTGTCATGGTGAGAGAATTGGTTCCTTCCATGTCAGATATGAGTGCTAGCCATTCTGTCGAGTAGGACAGATGTAAGGGCAATTGCCATTCTAGGAATGGAGGCACCTGGTCAGTTACCAGGATCACTCAGTGTAGGACTAAGTAGCCATTCTGATGTGACAGAGGGATGTGTTCCCACTTGATCAGATGTAAGGGCTGAACCATTCTGTCATGGCTAAAGGATTAAGTTCCTTCCATGTCAGATGTGAGTGTTGGCCATTCCGACGAGAAGGTCAGATATAAGTGCAACTGCCATTCTGAGAATGGAGGCACCTGGTCAGTTACCAGGTAGCTCAGTCGAGGACTGGGGGCCATTCTGATATGATTACTAGGATGTGTTCCCTCATGATCAGATGTGAGTGCAAGCCCTTCCATCACTGTGAGTAGGATGTGTTCCTGCCTGGATGGATATAAGTGCAGTGCCTTTCTGATGCGACTGAGGAATGTGTTCCCACGTGCTTAGATGTAAGTGCAGAGCCTTTCTGATGCGACTGAGGGATGTGTTCCCACGTGCTCAGATGTAAGTGCAGATCCTTTTTTATGCGACTGAGGGATGTGTTCCCACATTCTCAGATGTAAGTGCAGAGCCTTTCTTATACGACTGAGGGATGTGTTCCCACGTGCTCAGATGTAAGTGCAGAGCCTTTCTGATGCGACTGAGGGATGTGTTCCCACGTGCTCAGATGTAAGTGCAGATCCTTTCTGATGCGACTGAGGGATGTGTTCCCACATGATCAGATGTAAGTGCAGAACCTTTCTGATGCAACTGAGGGATGTGTTCCCATGTGCTCAGATGTAAGTGTAGAGCCTTTCTGATGCGACTGAGGGATGTGTTCCCACATGCTTAGATGTAAGTGCAAAGCCTTTCTGATGCGACTGAGGGATGTGTTCCCACGTGCTCAGATGTAAGTGCAGAGCCTTTCTGATGTGACTGAGGGATGTGTTCCCACGTACTCAGATATAAGTGCTGGGCCTTTCTGATGTGATTGTAGTTCACTACATGATCAGATGTGAGTGTTGGGCGTGCCTTTCTGACGAGTAGGTTAGATATAAGTGCTGGGCAAAGACCTATATGGAGGCTAGGTCTACAACTAGCATGAAAAAAGGATGGCTTTGTAGAACTTCTTGTGATGAGAAGAGTCATGAGATAGCACCAGAGATGATCTAGATCGAGTGATGATTGAGATCTAGTGATGATAGCCAGCGATGATCTAGATCGAGTGATGATCAAGATCCAATGATGATGATCCAGCAGTGATGATCCAGATCAAGCGATGATCCAGATCCAGTCCAGTGATGTTGATCCAGATCGAGAGATGATCCAGATCCAGTGATGATGTTCCATGATGATACAGATCAAGAGATTATCTAGATCCAGTGATGATGTTCCATGATGATCCAGATCCAGTGATGATGCTCCATGATGATCCAAATTCAGTGAAGATGACTTGAAGATGAAGATGACTTGAAGACTCAGAAGACTCAAGATGTAGATGACAAGATGATCCAGTTGATACAGAGAAGAAGACCAGTGCTGAAAATTGTGTCAAAAGAATACCTTCCTAGTTAAGAGGGAGTGTTGATGTATTTATAACTTCGGAATGTATTCACCTATGTATCCTATGTATTGTAACCCGATGTTTATTCCAGGATGTATCTATTATGTATTTGAGTCATGTTTTCATACCCCAATGTTCCGATTGGGAGGATCAATAATGTAAATAATTCATGTCAAGTCATTGTTAAAGTCCCCACAGTTTCAGTGCACTAGGGTTATTAGACACTCATAGAGAAGTAGGCTCTAGTAAGTAATTGTTAAGTGAGGCCGACATGATTGAGTGCACTTCAAGTGAATGAAAGAATATAAATAGAGAGTGAGCCTCTCTATTTATCATACACATCACTCACTCACTCAAGTGTGGCACATTAGTGAGGAAGGAAATACACTGGGACTAGACAAGAAGAAGACTACTACTGTCGGGAGATCATCTTACTGTTTTGGTGTTGATTCTATCTCTGAGGAAGTTGCAGGGTTTTCTCCTTTATGGTTTCCCCGAGGAAAACTCTTGTGTCTCTTGTCTCTTGTGATGTGCTTATGTTTTATTGCTGTGCTTGTTATTCTCTCAGTTAAAAGATCCTAAGATCATAATGCTAGCTTATATGATGAAAAACTAACAATTACTTTGGATACTATTGACTCGAATTACAACACAAGGTTTACATTGTTTCTTTCAAGACTATTACATGACCAAATAAATCAATAACATCTCCTAAAGGAGGTATAACAATAATACAATAAAACTACAATAAGAATATCTTCCAAAGTTATACAATCTTCAACACTCCTTGTTAACAACAAAGGTATTATTTTATCATGATCATCATCACTAGACTTCATCACTAGACATAATCATTAGATCTCATCACTAGACATCATCACTATTGCTGCAACTATGTACTCCATCCATTGACTTGTGATATCTCTTGAATCTATACATCACTAGAAGTTCTACAGTGCCAACCCTTTTTCATGTTGGATGTATATCCACATAAATCTACATTTTAATTCCTTTTTCCTACTGGATGTATATCCACATAACTCTGTAGTGCTAGTCCTTTTTCGTATTGGATGTATATCCATATATAGTGCCAGTATTTTTCATACTTGATGTATGTCTATAGTGCCATCCCTCTTTCATGTTGGATGTATACCTCTGTAGTGCTATCTTTTTTTCATGTTGAATGCACATCTCCATGGTGTTATCCCTTTCATGTTGGATGCATATTTCTGCAGTGCCATCCCTTTTTCATGCTAGATGCATATTTCCGTAGTGCCAAACCTTTTTCATGCTGGATGCATATTTCCGCAATGCCAACTTTTTTTCATGTTGGATGCATATCTCTGTAGCTCCATCCATTTTTCATGTTGGATGCATATGTTCGTAGTGAGAACCATTTTTCATGTTGGATGAATACCTTTACAGTTCCAACCCTTTTTCATGTTGGATGTAAACCACACACACATCTACAGTTCCAACCCTTTTTCATGTTGGATGCAAGTCTCATACACATCTGTAGTACCATCCCTTTTTCATGATGGATGCAAGTCTCATACACTTATGTAGTGTGAGCCCTTTTTCATGTTGGATGCACACATAGTTACAATGCCATCCCTTTTTCTTGTTGGTTGTAAATCTCATACATATCTATAGCGCCGACCCTTTTTCATGATGGATGCACATATTTATAGTGCTAACCCTTTTTCATGTTGTATGTAAATATCACTCATCTCTGTTGTGCCATCCCTTTTTCATGTTGGATGCACATCTTTACAGTGCCAACCCTTTTTCATGTTGGATGTAAAGTACACACATATTTCATAGTGCCAACCCTTTTTCATGTTGGATGTGAATACCACTTGTCTTCCACAATGCCAAGCCTTTTTTATGTTGGATGTAAATACCACTCGTATTCCATGGTGCCGACCCTTTTTCATGTTAGATGTGAAGACCACTCATCAACATTAGGGACTCATCACTCCCTCTTACAATGGACACCTATCTAGACAACTCCAATCTTTTCCTTGAAGTACTCAAACTTCACTCTCGATGGAGAATTGGTGAATACATCAACTATCTACTCAACTGTTGCAATATACTGGAGCTTCACTCCTCCTCTTTGCACCATATCCTTGATATAGTGGTACTTGATATCTATGTGCTTAAACTTTTCACATGGTTCTGGGACAACTTCACAGAACTCTGGTTGTTGCAGAACACACAAGTCACCTCTAACTCGAGATCAAACAATCATTCAAGTAGTTTCTGAAGCCACACTTTCTCACAACTAGTTGAACAAGTTGTAATTTACTCTTCTTCGTTTATACTAAGTTCCACACTTGTCTGCGTCCAACTAAAACTTGAAATCATGACATACCCCAAACTGAAAAAAACATCCCAAAGTTCTCTTCCTATCTGTGACACTACCATCCCAATATGAATCAACATATCCTTGTAGGATAATCCTCTAACTCATCGCATATCTGAGGCTATGATCAATTATACCCTTTAGGTACCTCAACACATGCTTTGCTGCAATTAAGTGAACACCTCTCTAATATACCATGTACTGACTCAATGTGTCCATTTCAAAGCATATAGAAGGCCACATGTTTGTCAAGTACATCAACAAACCAATCATTTGTCTGTATATTGTGGCATTAACTATCTCTGAAGTAGTATCACAAAACAAATTCATGTATGATGCCATTGGTGTAGCCATGGCATTGCAATCCATCATCCCAAATCTCTACTGCATATTTTCTTTTTCCAAGGAAAATCTCATATGGATTCTGCCACACCACTAATCAAGGATCATGCCAATATTCTTGAACTCTCATAAATACTCCCTCTGAGCATATCCCTGGCGTCCTTTTGTTGAAGGTAGTTATACACGATTTTTCCTACAATTCAAATTCAGTTGCATGACTAGAAACCTTTCATAATTCTCAAGACATTAATATTGAAAAATTCTTTTGCATAATGACATAGGCCACATAGTCATGCAACTATCTTATCTTGAATGCTTCAACAAAATATTCATCCATATTTCGTATACACATGGTAACTTTCTAGATTCCTTCCATTTCTACCAGAACATAATTAAGAGAGTGAACTATTCCCAACATGTCAGCAAAGAGGTCTTATTCTAGATAAGCATTAATGCCTCATGGAATGTTGTACAACACCATAGGCTACTTACCCATCACATGCATATTAGTAGTATATTGTTCTTAAATGTTGCAATCACTCTAACATGCATAATCTATTTCCTCATTCTAAGAGCATAAATATGTACACAACTAAAAAATATCATTTAAACAAATAGATATATACAAAAAATGATAATTCAAATACTTTTCTTTGTTTGGTTGGTTGGATCCCTCTTGATCTCTACCTCCTTGCAGAAATAACTAGAGTCTATGGAAGCGTATTCTACTTCATCTCTGATTCTGAAGACCTGTGTCCATATTGCTCATGATCGATAGTGTTGAGCAAGTATTTTATGCCATAATTCACTTGGTATTGTGAACTAGTGTGGGATCTGAGTGTCCCTTTAATAGTTATATCATCAATAGTCTTTCCACATGGAAACATAAGATGTTTGCAATAAACAAAAGAAAATATATGTCCATGTTTTTCTAGTGTTGATATAAATAGGAGGTTCTTCTACAATACATGTTTCATCTTCATAGGTTTTTTGGAATTCAATAATGTAGGAGGCTTCTCCTACTCCTTTAATATAATACTGATAATTCAACTTATGAGGTGAATCCTTCAAACTTGTGAGACAATGCATATTCCTATTCTCTTGAACAATCTTTTCTTTCATCCTTATGAATAGGTTCATAATCTTTTGTGATATGAGAATGATACCTCTTCTTCTTTCCTTTCTTCACATGGCCTTTTCCTTTGGGACAATATCTTACAAGATTTCCCTTTTCATCACAAGTGAAACATTTGTAATTTGTGTAGTCCTTTTGAGATCTATGATTCTTTTGGAATATTCTAGGCTTCCTGTGAGAGTGTTCTTCTTTCTTTTTATTTTCCTTCTTTGCATGAGATGCTAAGTATTGATCAACATCTTCACCTATCTTTACAAATCTAGATTCTTCAATTGGATTTCCAATAGCTTCGAGTTGTTCTTTGATATGAGAGACCCTTATAAAGTGGGATTGGATGGTTTCTGAAATTTTCATTTTAACATTCTTGATTTGAGTTCTCAAGATCATCTTCTGGTTGATGTCCATCCCCTCAAACCACCTAGTCAAGGCATCAAAAATATCCTTGGGCGTATTCAAGGAGGAAACATGTGGGATCAAGTGATACTTGATGGATTTAGCAATGATCCTATTAGCATTGACCATATTCTTCTTTTGTCTATCCTTTTCTTCATCTCCCTTTAGCTTTGCAACTTCTTCTTTGACATAGTTTTCCAAGTCATGTTCTTCTAATATAAGAAGCACTCTATACTTCCATTCCAGGAAGTTCTCATATTCTTCAAGCTTGGTATTTTTTGTCATCTTGATAAAATGAGAAATTGAAATGGAATTAAAGATAATTATTCTCACCAATGAGAGTGCTCCAACCAAGTGCTTTCTCCAATGTCTTCTAGAAAATTTATTTTGGTTGACTCTAGGGTTTGTAGGAGAAACCTAAATTTTTCAGCTTTGGAATCTTACAAATCGGATTTGAGAGAGAGAGAGAGATGCACCTCCTTAAGGTGAGTTCATCAATGTTATTATTCTTCTAGATATGGGGACAAAACTGCCAAAAATATGATGCCATAGTTTTTCTCGAGCAGTAGTGATAGGTACAAAAATCAAAATCCTCGGATTTGAGTTCCACCTCCACAAGAAGATGTGCCCTCCTAGCGTGAGTTGGAGAATTACCGGGTTGAACCCAATTGGTGGACAGAAAGGCATAAAGTGTGGAGCCCTAGTTCTTGACCCTAAAATTTTTTAAGTCAAAACTAAAAAAACCACAACATTAGAATCTTCCTCCATAGGAAGGTGCACCCTCCTAAGGCGAGTTCAAAGATGAAAATGTTGAGCTTATCTATGGATGGAAAAGGATAGATTCATGGAGCTCTAATATTCAATAGTTGTGGTTGTTGTAGTTGTTACGACTGTAGCAATGAATTTTTTCAACGTGAATCTGATACCATGTTAAAATTTTAATGTTTCCAATATAGTTATGTTAGATCTTCAAAGAATTTGAAGTATATCACAATAACCATATGTAAAAGGATCAGTGAAAGAAATACAAGCACAATAACACAATAGACACAAATATTTTTTCTTTGCGAAACCACAAGGGAGAAAACCCAACAACTTCTTCAGTATAGATCCATTCAACAAGTACAATGCCAAACCAAGATAAGATGACCCCAAAATATAAGAGTGTTAAGATTTCATTTGCTAGACTAGATTCATTAGTGTTGAATCAAAATATCATAGCAGCATCATATCCAGAATCACTTATAGAAACACAATCACAAGATAGACACAGTATTTATCCTAGGAAGCCCTCAATGGTAAGAAAACCCAACAAAACTTCCTCTGTATAAGATGTATAAAATACAACCCCAAAAACAGGTGTTCTCATCCTTTTGTTATGTCTCTCTCTCTCTCTCATATGCACTACTCAAGTGAGTGAGTCTGTATTCAAATAAGAACCACAACTCCTCTATTTATACACAATGAGTCAACTAACTTTTACCCTAGAAAAGTCGACCCCACTAAAATGTCTGGGCCGATTTCACCTAGGAAGACTCAAAACATTATATTATATTATTTAATAGGGTGTTAAAGACCCGACACAAGTGGATGATTTACCTCATGACTCTATGATGACCAAATACAATAGTAACACCCCATCGAAGGAATAATAACATCTCCCTTGGTTTACATCAGTAAAATACATAGAGAATATCCTTTGAAGTTACAATATTTCAACACTCCCCCTTAGCGAGAAGGTTCTTCTAATGACAACATCATCATAGACTCTAGGAGAACAGATAAACAATAATCACAATAGTACATCGAGGTAATACATCTATACGTCATAGGAAGTTTTTAACATTCAATAACTCGAACAATTACTCTTCAATTTCTTCAGCTTCTACATCACACAGTCACTTGATCCTTTTTCAGCAACACTTTGATCTTTTGATCCTTTGTAGAAACACTTTCATCTTCTAATCCTTTACGGTAGTACTTCGATCTTCTTGATCCTTTGCAACAGCACTTCAATCTTCTCGATCCTTTGTAGCACCACTTCGATCTTCTCGATCCTTGGCAGCAACACTTCAATATTCTGACCCCTTGTAGCATCACTTTGATCCTTTTGATCCTTTTGCATCAACACTTCAATATTCTTTACCCTTCACTGTTGTACTTCGATATACTTGATCCTTTCGTCACCACGCTACCTGTAGTCCACATGATCTATTTGTGAGACAATCAATCCCAATCACTTTAGGACATAAGTACAAGGAGGATGCAATCCTCCATCAACATGATCCATGAAATCGATCAGCTAAATCATATACAACTAAATATAGATATTGAACACACCCATTGCATGCCCTATATTCCTTGAGGATTCATCGTAGACCATCAATACCACACAAGTTAGGACCACTCCCAAGTGAGTGTTATACTATGAAATATACACTCGCGTGTAGGTATACTCTACCATGTAACAGTATTATATGCAGAGCAGATCTCGACCGCATTCAAAATGTCGGCCCAATGTAGAACATCCATAACACACAGGTTAGTACCACTCCCAAGTGAGTGTTATACTATATAATCTATAATCATGTGTAGTTATACTCTAGCATGTCAGATTATTGTCTGCAGAGAAGATCTCGACCGCATTCAAAATGTCAGCCCAATGCAGAACATCCATACCACACAGGTTAGGACCACTCCCAATTGATTGTTATACTATGGCATTCATGAGGACTCATCATAGAGAATCCAGACCACACAGGTTAGGACCAGTCCCAAGCGAGTGTTATTCTATGGCATCTACATATGAATGTAGTCATACTCTCCATACAAGAGCAACATTTGCAAGGCCATCCTTAACTAGTAAGGACCACTCTCATGCACAGAGCGTTATACCTTTCATCCTCAAGAGATAATTACTATCATCCATCATTGATGTCGGTCTCATGATCACTTTCCCTTTCCTGGGAGGATCCATATTATCAACCTGCTCCCCCTTTGTTTGAGAAGGTTTCATGTCTTCGACCTCTTCTTCCTTTCTGAGGAGAGTCCATATCTTCAACTTGTTCCTCCTTTTTCGAAGAAGGTCCATATATTCATCATCTGTAGCTCCATCATTGTTCCTCCTTATGCGGAAAGTCTTTTCAAACTACACCAAGCTTTCCATAGAAATATTCAAACTTCACTCGAGATAGAGGCTTGGTCAGCACATTGGCAACTTGCTCATCAATACTCACATGCTGGAGCTTTATAGCTCCCTTTTGTACCATATCCCTTTTATAAAAGTATCGGATTTCTATGTGCTTCGATTTTTCATGGAACACTGAATTATCTGTCATTATTATACAACTCTAGTTGTCACAAAGAATTATTGTGGTGTCCAACTCCACGTCAAATAATACTGACATCAAATTTTGAAGCCATATTGCTTCACAACAAGCAGAGCAAGCTGAAATGTACTATGCTTCAGCTATACTGAGAGCAACACTGGACTGTTTCTTACTATACCATGAGATCATGGTGGATCCCAGATAATAACATCCACCTGAGGTGATCTTCTTCTCGGTGACACTTCCTGCCCAATCCAAATCCATATATCCATACAATCTATAGTAATGATCTCTCCTATAGTAGATTCCCAAATATATCATACCTTTAAGGTACCTCATCACATGTTTTTCATCTATTAGGTGAACCCATCTAGGTTTAACTAGACATTAACTTAATGTGTTCACAACAAAGCATATATCTGGCCTTATATTCATCAGATACATCAATGACCCAATAATATGTCTGTATGGAGTCATATCCACTAACTCTGATGTCTCATCAGACAATAGTTTCAAGTTGGTATCCATGGGTGTGGCCATGGATTTACAATCCAACATATCAAATATTTTCAAGATTTCTACTGCATACTTTCCATGATTAAAAAATATTCCTTCTGGGATCTGCCACACTTCCAACCCTAGGAAATAATGGATCAATCCAATATATTTCATCTCGAATTCTTCAGCTAACTTCTTCTTGCAATCCTTGATTTGTTTCTAATTTCCAGTCAGAAATAGATCATCCACATACAACAATAGTATGACTGGTTCATCATCCATAATCTTCATATAAAGGTTAGGATCAGCTTTACTCTTGGTAAATCCCATGCTTTTCAAGAATCTATCTATTCTACCATACCAAGATCTAGGAGCTTGATTTAGTCCATACAAATCCTTTTCCAACTTGCATACATGAGTTGCTCTATCTCCAACTTCAAATCCTTGTGGTTGTTCGATGTAAACCTCTTCCTCAATCACACCATTAAGGAAGGTTGTCTTTACATCCATCTAGTGTAAGTCCCACTTCATCATGGAAGCAAGTGCCATGATAGTTCTGATAGAATTGTACCTTGCTACTGGAGCAAATGTCTCTTCATAATGGATCCCCTCTTTCTGAGAGAATCCTCTATCCACAAATATTGCTTTGTACTTTTCAATACTTCCATCAACATCATGTTTTATCTTTTAGATCCATTTCGAAGATACCACACTCTTTTTTTCTAGTTTGGGAACAATATCCCAAACATCATTCTTCATGATCGATTGGTATTCTTCTTCCATTGCTTCAACCCATTATTTATTCTATGCAACTTCCTCATAGCTAGTGGGTTTTTGATCTAAAAGATCACACATCAAAGCTACATAACTGGAATATGGCTTTGATCTTTTGCTAGTTCTTGTGGAGCCTTTTGGCGCTCCATATCTTTATGCTTCTTGTATGATTTTTGTTACCCAAGAAGGTTTTCTCTTTCGAGAGATATCCATAGTAGGGGCCTCCTGAGGTTCTAGCATGCCATGATATTTTGATGTTATTATTTTAGGAAATGAATCAGCTTCTATTCTTCTGGGAGGTACATCCTCTTCATGTACTTCTTCAAGATGGCACCTTCTAGACTTCTTAAGAGATGTCTCTTCATCAAATGTTACATCCCTACTAATCTCGATATGATGGAATCTTGAAATGTATATCCTGAAGGCTTTGGACACTTCATAGTATCCTACAAATTTTCCCTTCTTTCTAGAAGGATCCAATTTGGTTCTCTTCTCTTTTGTAATATGTACATATATTGGGCATCCAAATATCTTGAGATGACTCACTTCAGGTTTCTTTCCGGTATACATCTCTTTAGGAGTATTGAATCCAAGAACACTGTGAGATAATCTATTTTGCACATATATGATTGTTCTTTGCTACTTCATCCCATAGGTGTGTAGGGAGATCTTGGTCATGAATCATGGTCTTTATTGCTTCCATGATAGTTCTGTTCTTTCTTTTTGCAATGCCATTTTGTTTGGGATTGTAGGGAGTGGTTAGTTCCCTATTGATTCCTTCCTCCTTACAGAATGCTTCAAATTGCTTTAAAGTGTATTCTCCACCATTATCTTATCTCAATGTATTGATTCTATTTTCTAAGATGTTCTCTATCAAAGCTTTGAATTCCTTGAATTTCCTGAACACTTCACTCTTTGTTCTTTAATAAGTATATCCAGGTATTTCTTAAATAGTCATAAATAAATGTGACATAATATTCATATCCACTTAAGGATATATATGGCATAGGACCACACACATCAGAGTGAATTAGTTCCAATGTAACTTTGGTCTTTGTTTCACTTTTCGGAAAGGGATTATTTATATTCTTTCCAATTGCACATCCTTTGCAAGTACCCTCATGATCAACCTTCAGATATGGTAACCCTATTACCACGTTGCTCACATAGGGAAATACTTTGTAGTTAATGTGGGAAATCCTTCTATGCCATAATTCACTTGAGCTTGTAGTGTCATGGACAAGGGTTGTCTCTGGGTGTCCTTTGATTTTATATAGTCCTCCTTCTTCTCCAATGACCATAGCATCTTCAAGTGTCTTTCCTTTATACCACATTAGTACTCGTCCATCTATAAAAGAAACTCTATATCCTTTCTTATCTAGAGCTTAGATGGAAAGTAAGTTCCTTTTCAAACCTGGTACATACAGTACTTCCTTCATCTTCATGGAAGTTCCAGACTCAAGCTTGTATCTTGATTCATCAATACCTTTGATGGGATATTGATAGTCATATCCCAATGATACTTTCTGGGGAGAGTTTTTCTCTTCAAGTTTTGACAGAGATTGCTTCTTTCCTATCATATGCTTCGAGGCACCACTATCAATAAGTCATGTGTCTTATCCAAGTGTTACAAACCCAGAGAGTGAAGAGAATAGTACATATTCTTCTCTTTTTAATCTCTTTCGAGGTATTTCTTCTTCATCCTCATCTTCAGCTAGATGAGCATGATATATCTTGTTGTTCTTCTTCCTCTTTGGTGATGGACACTCTTTGGCTAGATGTCCTATCTTATGATAGCTGTAGCATTGGTACTTTGAGTAAACCTTCTTCTTCTTCTGAAACTTCTTCTTGGAAGGTTTCTGACTACTCTTCTTGAAGTTTAATTGCTTCCTTTATTTAGTATGGATGGCTAGAGCCTAGTCATCTTCTCTGAGTAAAGCTTCTCCATTGGATACTCTAGCTTCTTCTTGAATGAAGTCTTCCCATACTATGTCAAACTTCATACTTTCTTTTCTGGCACACAAATTTTGTATGAATGAGTCCCAAGGTCTAATGAGACCATTGAGAGCAGTGATAACTAGTTCATCCTCATCAAGGGTGTCTCCAATAGCACTTGTGACTTAGTTTTTTTTTTAATTGAGAGACCCTTGTGAAGTAATCTTGAATAGATTCTCCTTTGCTCATCTTGGTGCCCTTTAGTTGAGCTCTCAAATTCATCTTTCTGTTAATGTTCCTTCCCTCATACATTCTGGAAAGAGCATCATACATTTGTTTAAGTGTATTCTTAGATGACTGGAACAACCGAATCCGGTTGGTCCGTTAGTAGTCAAATCCGACTATCATTTTGAATGATAAATGTTATAATATATTAGATGATGAATATTACAATGACGTCTTGGCCTTAAATATGGTTTGGACATTCATGATGAGGAGACGCCTTTCATACTAACCTAACTATAAATTATTTAATTATTTAATTATAATCTTATTTTATTTTCATTACATTGCCACTCCCTTTAAGGGATCTTTGTCCTCAAAGCTTAGAGTATTGTCTTTTCATTCTCGTTTTGTGTTGAAAAAAAAATGTCATTACTTCATTTATGTCCTTTTTAGAACTTGTATTAGGTATGTCTTTGGTCTTTACGCAATAGTTTGTCATTTTCCTTTCATTTGTAACTTGAATTTGTACCCCATTATGTTTATTATTGTTGTCCCATTTTCCATGTACATGAATACGAGGAATATTTTGTGACTAACCATATCAAGCGTTGTTTTAGAGATTGCTTGTCCCACAATACTCATGATGTCATCACGTAATGTTTCCATTTTATTATCCTTACGATTCATCTCGAGAACTGGCATTTCGTGAGGCTTCTCACACTCGAAGTCACCTTATCGTGTTACATTTAGGTTTCTCCAGGGTGGTAGAAGAGTTAAGGTAGAAGATGAATCTACGATATCTAATTCCTTTGACTTGGATTCCTTTGCATATTGTAGGATCCATCTTTTGTCATTGTATGGATTGTCCTTATTGTCAATGATACTAGCTTGACTCTCATTATGATCTTGGTCGATCTTATCTTTATCAAATATATTATTGGCATTTTGGTCATCCCTATGATATTTAGTCTCCTTTTCTTGTTTATTGTCTTGATCAATTTTGTTACTCTCATTTTTGTTGACATAGTGGTCCAACATATCTAAGTTACTGATATGGTTTGTATTAGACCTTAGTTTTTGTAACATTTCCATTATCACGGTATTCTGGTTCTGTGTCATGATGCTCAAGTTTTGTGCCATGGTGCTTATGTTCTGTGTCATCACACACATCTCATCATCTAATTCTTTTCGTTTCTCGTGCATGATGTCTACTCTATCATCATGTTTTCTTCCTAGTACTAGAACAACATCTTCTTTGATTTCTTTCTTAAGTTCCTTGTTATTTTTCGTTTCTTCTTTGAATTTTTCTTGGTTGGAAACGAGGGCCTTGATGTCCTTCTCCAATTTCTCAAGTTTGTCTTTTAATTCCGTCATAGCCTTGGTGCTTTTATGCGAATGTGTGTATTTGGAAGTTTATTTTGACTTATGGAGGAATAAAAGACAACTAATGTCTTTGAAATAATTAATGAATTAATAATTATAATTATAATTAATTTATGTGTTGAAATAAAATAATAAATATAGAAATATTATATTTAAATATTTTATTAAAAGGTGGATTAATAAGTTTTAAAATATTATATAATAATATTAATATTATTATAATAATATTTGTTTTATTAATATTGTTTTTGTTTGTAGGGCTACTTGGAATGAGGGAGGGTGCAACCTAGGTTGAAGTTGGAAAGAAAAACCATGTGTTGGTCTTACTCTCTTTTTTTTAACTTTCTTTTTCCTTTATTTTGTTTTTTTACCTTTTTTTTTTCTTTTATCTTTTCTTTTTAACTTTCTTCTTTCTTTTCAATTCTTTACCTTTTTTTGTTTTTGGATAATGTGCTATATTCTAGGGAAACCCTAAATAATGGCAAGGGAGTCGAGAAGGTGGAGCAAAGGGAGGAGCGTGAAGTGATATGGAGTGTGGGAGTGGAGGGCAGTGGAGCGGAGAGAGATATGGGTGAAATGGAGCAGTGGAAGAAATTAGGAATTGATGAGTCGAGTCCGAGCTCAAGTAGGAATTGATGAGCCAAGTCCGAGCTCAGAGTGCAGGAGAGAATCTGCCCTGATACCAAATGGAGCAACCGAATCTGGTTGGTCCATTAGTAGTGGAATCCGACTATCATTTTGAATGATAAATGTTATAATATATTAGATGATGAATATTGCAATGATGTCTTGGCCTTAAATATGGTTTGGACATTCATGATGAAGAGACACCTCCTTTCATACTAACCTAACTTTAAATTATTTAATTATTTAATTATAATCTTATTTTATGTTCATTACAATGACACTTGTGGGATCAAGTGATCCTTGATAGAGTCAACAATGATCCTCATTGCCTTGACTAGGACTTGTTCATGATTCTCCTTAGCTTCAACTTCTATTGGTTCTGCAACTTCATTCTTGATGTACTTCTCAAGACCATTCTCTCTGAGAATGAGACCAATCCTATACTTCCAAGCTAGGAAGTTTTCTAGGCCTTCCAGTTTGTCCTCAAGCTTAGTGCTTGGGGCCATCCTTTCTAGTACATCACAAAAAATTGAAAATTCTTAAAATCAAAAGTTGACCTTACCAGTAGATGCGCTTGAGGGAGGCGATTTGGTTGATCCAGCTACTTTCGGGAGATCCCTAATCTTCAGTCTTCAAATCTTACTTGCGAGGTTGCAGCATTACAAAAATTCTGGTTCAGTTTCACTACAGTTTTATGGTTCACTGCCAAACTAGGGTTTGTCTTTCCCAGAGATCCAACCACCCAAAAATTTCGATATATGGCTCAATAGATGCGTTCTAGGAGGGTGCAACTTTCTATGCATTTAGATCTTCAAAATTCCAACTTTTGCAGAAACCCTAATTTCTTCCAGAGAGGAGAGAGAGGGAGTTTCACCTTGTGAAAGATGCTCTAATCAAGTTAGCTCTAATACCATGTTAAGATTTCATATGTTGGACTAGATTCATTAGTGTTCAATCAAAATATCATAGCAGCAGCATATCCAAAATCACTGATAGAAACACAATCACAACATAGACATAGTATTTATCTTGGGAAACCCTCAAGGGGGGGAAAACCCAACAAAACTTCCTCTGTATAAGATGTATAAAAGACAACCCCAAACACATGTGTTCTCCTCCTTCTGTTATCTCTCTCTCTCTCTCTCTCTCTCTCTCTCTCTCTCTCTCATATGCGCAACTCAAGTGAGTGAGTCTGTGTTGAAATAAGAACCGCAACTCCTCTATTTATACACAATGAGTCAACTTACTTTTACCCTACACAAGTCAGCCCCACTAAACTGTCTGGGCCTACTTCACCTAGGAAGACTCAAAACAATATATTATATTAATTATTAGGGTGCTAAAGACCCGACACAAGTGGAGGATTTACCTCATGACTCTATGATGAACAAATACAATAGAAACACCTCGTAAGAGGAATAATAACATCTCCCTTGGGTTACATCAGTAAAATACATTTAGAATATCCTTTGAAGTTACAATATTTCAACAAAGAGCAACTTCTTCTTCTTCCCAACAAACTTATTCTTCTCTCTTGCACACTTGCTTGAGCAAACTTGTGTGACCAAATGAGAGGAGTCTCTCCTTTGTTTATACTCAAAGTCTGAGTGACATTTTACCCTAACTGGGACAAATTCTCTTTCTAATTCGGACGACTTCTCAATGGAGACTCAAAATAACAATTATATAATAATTCTTTTGGGTACTATTAACCCGACTTATAATGGAAGGTTTAGATTGATTCTTTCAATGCTTTTACATGACCAAATACATCAATAACATCTCCCAAAGAAGGTAAAATAATAATACAATAAAAGTAAAATAAGAATATGTTCTGAAGTTACCCAATCTTCAACATTAGCTTCCCCAGGTATTAAACTTCTTCAAGACTTGATTGAATGTCCCAGGAAAACTAAATATCCTCTATCGATATTGGGTCATCAATGATCAAAACCTTTTAACAACAATATATTAACTTAACTTGTTAGCTTTCCTTCCTTGTTGTATTTTCTAATTAATATGGAAGTCTGGTGGGGCACATTTATGAGTTCTTACTAGATGATCGTCGAAAATCAATATTTGTTTTTTATGAGATTGATGGGGATATAAGGTGGAATATCCTTTTCTTCTCATTCCCACAGGGTTAAAAAGGGGAAACGCTTAATCTTCTGAATTCTATATTGGAAAGCTTGAGCTAGCATATGAGGGCTTAACATGTGTTGTAGAGGGGACCATTGATGAGACCCGAACAGAGGTGGGCGGAGGGGAGGGCTTAACATGTGTTGTAGAGGGGACCATTGATGAGACCCGAACAGAGGTGGGCGGAGGGGAGAAGATCGATTTTAGACCTATATGATTATTTACCTCACTAACAAAAGCACATTTTGATATCAATAGTGAAACTCATTGATTTGTTTTGTTTTTAACAATGGAAAACTCATTTTATTTCTGACCTGAGAGTCCTCGAGTTTTAAAACTATTAGATACTTGTGGATTACAATCCCGTTGTCCAACCAATATGGACCCCTCATATTAAACACATAAAAGCATACTCAAATACATAAGGAGGATGTACATCGAATCATCGAATATATAACCATATATAATAAATTGTTTCAATTTAAAACTTTTATCCCGAGTAATATAATATGAGTGCACTAGTATTCAATGTAAAAAAAATGGCGAGAATTCCAATAGTTTTTCGAAGGGATTGAATGGAACATATGTCCGTCAACCTTCGGGTGCCGAGAAAGATGGGAGTTAATTTCATTGAAGAGAAACCCTCCTGCCTTTTATTACTTTGCGGTTTCAACACCTTGAATATTTTAACTCGTGATTGGTCCCAAAATCCTCCATTGCCCATGTCATGGGCCTTTCCGTTTTGGACATTAAAATATATTATCTCATTGTTTTATCAAAATGTCTAAATCTATTGTCTTTTGCACCATTTAAAGTGACATGTGATATACGTTATCAAGAGATACTTATCACTAGTTAAATGTGAAATAAGGAATTATAAGAGATGCTACTACCATGCTCGGAGACCAAAAGCATCTAAGTGAGAACAGTCGGGTTTTTTTTTTTTTTTAGCAGATGGAAAGATCCACGGGAAACTCAACAATACTTCCCCACATTCGTGGATGGTAGAGGTGGTAAACTGTCGGCCATCCTAGCAGAAGGCCTAATCGTATAGGACTCAAGGCTCGAACCCGTGACCTCCCCCCGAACTGAGAGAGTGTATGCACGTCTTACCAATTGAGCTAACCCTTGGGGCTAAATGAGAACAATCGTTGAGATTGAGCGTTGGCGTGATTTGTAACTTCCAACACCCCTAGTGTAACAGTGTTCATGCTTTAGCACTTACTTTTGGGACTTTGAATTGAATTATGTGAATTGCATTAGGTTTTTAATGATGTGATTATCAAATATGGCCACGCTAATTGATAAAAATTTCACTTTTTCTGACTTCCAAAATTACGGATAGAAGCATTTTGTAATGAACATTAAGGCTGCATTCTTGTAATTGGATAGCCTAAATTTAATTATGTCATCTTCCCTACTATCTATGTTATATAGGATTTTAGTTTGTTAGTAGGGATTGACACCACATGAGTCGATGATTAAAATAATTTAATTCTTGAATTAGGCTAATTGAACACCTGGTGCACCTCATGCTTTCTATTTGGGGTAAAATTGAGTTGTTTTTTGGAATCAAATGAACAATAAACATTTTATGAAGATGGTTTGAGTTGATACAAAGTCTTAATCCAAGAAAAAAACACTTATGACATGGGATACAAGGATAAATCTTATGGTTCATGAGACCTACCAAACGAAGCTTGGATGAAGTTGCAACGCAGATTGATTTAATCAGGAAAGAATTTAATGATCAATGAACAACATTTCCAAGATGTGATCCATTCAAAATGAAGTATACAAGACAAAAACTCTTCCAGAGTTCTCATTTTTTTATAGGATACATTTAGTGGCTATTTTTACTCCAAATAAAAAAGTACAATTTTTTTTCCAGGCTCAAATTACAACTCTTTTGAAAAGTTGACTAGTAACATTATAATCAAAACCATAAATCGCCCCTGAATAAAAAAGATGTGCTACTAGTAGTACCTTGTTTTTTTTCCAGGCCTAAAATTACATATTGTTTCAATTCATGTCCTTATCAACCAATGTCGTTACAATCAAAATCCAAATAAAAACATAAATCTAAAGTTGGTGCTATCATGGCATCCCTAATTTTTTCTAACCTAGGAATTAATATTTTTTTTCAAATTGTGGTGCTAACTGTTTACAACGTTTCAACAAAAATGCCAAAATCAACCCCCAAATCGTAAAACAGTGCTACTAATAGCAACCTTTTCTTATGTGAGATTAAAATTGTAGACATTTTGAAACCACACCCTTAAAAATATTTTAAATTTAAGAAAAAAAATCACTTTAAAAACAATAATATTTTTTTAACTAAAAACATATATCTTTTAGATAAACAATTCTTTTAATAAATAAAACAAATTAAGATAAAAACATTAAAAATACAAAACTCAAAAAAATTGAAAACTCAACAACAAAATACTAAAATTCTAATAGAAAAAAACAATATTATTTCAAAAATAAAACAAAACATGTCTTAAGATAATTATAGGAAATAGAGCTCCAAGGAGAAGTTCAGTGGGTTGGATTTCGAATTCAAAGATCGTTGATATTAAGGTCAAAGGTTCAATTTTCACAAATCCAACTCTATAGATTCTTTGGGGTTAAGCTCCCAAAACTAGAGTTGATAGGGTAAAGCCCCTTCTAATTGCCCCTGAATTGTTACTATAAATATAGCAAACCCCAACCACAATTATCAAAACTATATATATGATGATGATGATGATGATGATGGTTAACGTCCACTGAGACCAGAATTGGTCTATCGGACCTAAAGAAACCAATTAATTAGTTTGTTTTAAAATTGTATTCCTATTCTCAAAGAGCTTGATGAGAAGCTTCCCGAGCTCATTATAATTTTGACAAGTTAAAAGGTTAGGAATTTCGGTATTGCAACACAGATTATGAAACTAAGATCTAATGTGGGTGTATGCAGGGCACTCTAAGAGGAAGTGATTTTCATCTTCAATGTTCCTATTCTCCCAGAGACAACAGATCCTTTCCACCCATGGTGTTTTAGGAACAGTCCAATGACCTATTTCACTATGGAGCTCATGAGAGTTTGTTCTTATCTTGGCTATATTGGTTTTTTCTTTGAACTGGTTAAAACAGAGATATACTTTTGATCTTCTAGAGTAGGGTTGATGATCACCTCCTTATAATATCTTAATTTTCTTTTAGCCTCTAAATCTTTCTCACGCCACAGTTTCTCTTTAAACTTAGAAGTAACAATATTTTTTATGTTATTAATATTTTGCAACGCAATATTTTCGTCAATCTCCTAGTGGTTTAACCAATCCCTGGTATCTTTATACCAACCTTGCTTGAGCCTTAGGTGGTTTTGGATGGAATTAAAATCTAGTTTAGGAATTCTATGGTCTTCCATGTTATTTATTTTGTGCTTGTACAACAAGAGCCTAGGCATAGCTAGGCTGTCAATAAGAGAAAGACCCACTTCTATAAGGAGAATAGGATAAGGTGTATTGCTTTTAATTTTGAGGTTATACGTTATAAAATGCTTCTGGATTTTCTCAATCTTTCTCCAATATTCTCTATAGATGTTGTAACTCCAAACCTCACACCCATACAAGATAACAGGAGTGACTAAAGTTTCAAAGAGGAGCTTTTTTTCATCCCACATCAGAAGGTTTGCTGCTTTACAATTATTTTCAAGACCAAAGTAAGCTTTCCACCCTCCATTAATCCTTTTCTCAATGCTATAGTTCCAGTTGAGCTTGTAATGAATATCAATTCCTAGGTATTTGTAAGAAGACACTTCCTCCAAGTTGCTATTGTCATACACAAAATTGGCGTAAGTGTCCTTCTTGGATTTGATAATCATAACTTTTGTTTTGTTAGTGTTGATAGTCATACTCATGGTAGAGCAGAAATTTTTAAAAACTCGTAGTTGCTTATCAAGATCAGATGGACACCTTGCTAGAAGAACAATATCGTCAGCAAAGAATGTGCCAGCACAACCTGCTTCTTCTAAACAACCTTCTAGCTTATCGATGTAAATTCCAAAAAGGGTAGGGGAGAGGGGGAAACCTTTTTTAACTCCGATATTACATTTAATATCTCTCGACCACCCCTTGTTGCTCTTAAACTTGGCAATTACATTCTCGTATAACCTTATTGCGGCATCTCTCAACTTGAAAGGAACCATTAGCTCTTCTAATCTATTCCATAGGTTATTTCTAGGTACCGTATCAAAAGCCTTTCTAAAGTACACAAAGCAATAAAAGAGATTTGATTTATCATTACGACACTCCTCCACAATGATCCTAAGCGTAACGAGGTGGTCAGTTGTTGAGTGTTGTCTTCTAAAACCCACTTGGCCTTTAGCACACTTACCTTCACTTTCAAGCCATCTGTTGAACCTCTTTTATAGAATAATACCATATAACCTGGCTAAGATGGGGCTAATCATAATTGTTCGATAATTAGAGGGGCTATTTGTATCCCCTCTTTTAAAAATAGGGATAATGAGGCTTTGAGTCCAAGGTTTAGGCAACCCTTGCTTGATTGCTTAATTGAAAAGCTTGTGGATGTGAGGGATGAGGACAGGACCTCCAATTTTTAAAATTTCTGCTTGGTAACCTTCAATGTCCTTGGCTTTTCCATTTTCCAGATGCTTAACCCCAAAATCTATATCTTCTAATGAGAAAAATTCTATCATTGTGAGTAGGGTTTCAAAGTTGTCTATGACATTCGGGGATTCATAAAGCTTTTTAAGATAGGAATTCCAGTCGTGTAAAGCAATTCTATTATTATCTTTAGTTTTTCTAGTTAGAATCTGTCTCTAGAATTTCTTAGAATCCACCTTAGAGAGGTGTAAGGGATTTTCTTATCTTTTATAAATATATTGTATTTTTTTATTTTTAGTTAGTGCTTTGTATATTTTTATCTTATCAATTTTGATATATATATATTAAAAAAAAAGATATTTAGAAAAGTTAATAAAATAACATAAGGGGTAGAGAGGGCATGGTAAAGGATGATCCATTCCCTCTCCATACCTTCACTTATTTTATTAAAACTTTTTTTATTTTATTATTTTTTAATTATGATTTTATTTAATATTATTTTAATTTTTTTCAATTTTTTTTATTTTTTATTAATTTAAAAATATATATTTTTAATTTTTATTCAAACTATAATATTTAATTTTAATTTTTAATGGTTTTTTTTCTTATTTTTTATTTTAAAAGTTGTTATATATATGTCAAATTTTTCTTTGTTATTGTTTTTATAGTTGTTACAGTTGATTTTATCACACATGGTTGATCACACTTTTATGGCCTTCCCTATCCCTCTGCAGACTTTTTGGACCCCATGGACTATTTTTGTACCTTTGATGTTTCCAATATCATCCCTAAAAACACCTATTATTTGTTGTATGCGACTTTTAATCCCTTTCTCGCATATATACGTGGATATTACCCTTAAACTCGCTTACATCGGGATGTGTGCAAAAGGTCAAATATTTTTGGAGTTTTCCTTGATGTGGATCTGATTCACTTGTCTCTTGGCCTTCCATATGCCTCGCGATCACTCGGATTTGACCTTCCATTACCCCATTGAAGCACTATATAAGGAACCTTTTGGATACATTGAAGAGGAGGAATTGAAGAGCAAGAAAACTATAGTCCATTGTTACCATAGCTTGCGTGTACTTGAGTCTACATCCCTTTGTCTCTCGGAGCACTTTGTGTTCTTCCCAAGATTGCCTTTGCTTGTGAGCTTGCTATCGAGAGATGGAGGATTGAGATGGTGGAGGCCCAAGTGGAGGACTCAGTTTCTCCAGTTCGCAGACGTGCCGACAGAGGTTATCACTTATGTAATCTTTGCTTTTATTGATAGAAATATCTTTTCCTGTCCAAAGATGTGCATTTAAATGAATATTGAATCCATGGATGTGTTTAATTGCTTATGCATTATTGATTATATATTCTAGAGTAGGCCTAACACTATATTATATAGCATGCTTGCCTTGTTCACTATTGTTGAGAGTGAATTGCTAAAGTAAGAGGGATTGGAAAAAGCTCAACGGGGATCTGCTACAACCATCCGGAATAAGGTATGTTTTGAGATCCTTTAGTGTTAGATGTTGTATTTCTCTTGCATATTGGGAAGGGATTGATTTCTGTGGTTTCTCTATCTATTGTGGTACACCCCAAGCCATAGGAATTTTTCTCCATAACAGAATTGGCGACCATACTGAGGAGGTTCCTAGTTGTTTTTCTTTGGGGGTTTTTGGCATTCAATGTGCTTGTATTACTCTGATTTCTCTGTTTCTCTGTCGGGTCTGGGGACATGATTGCCTGGTAGTGTCTTGTAGGAGTAAATTTTGTCTCAGCTTGTCCTTTTACCTTATTTTTCTCTCTTTTTCTTCCTAGATGCGGGTTTTGCTTTCACAGTCGCATGTACACGCGGGTTTTCCTAGAATAGTCGCGTATGTACGCAGGTTTACTGAGAATAGTCACGTATTCCCTGATTTTTTGCTTTTTTTGGAAGATTAAGTGTTGCTGGGTGATTTTGGATGATTGTTGAGTCTTCTTTGATGCACCTTTGATGCTTTTGGAGTTTGTATCTCCCCTCTATTTTTGACCAGAGACTCTTTTTGATTTGATTTTTTAAGATGTTCTTGTCATTTCATTTTCTATTTTTTGTTTTGATATTAGTGCATTAGGTCTCTTTTTCTTTAGTACTTTGCTTGGATGCTGTCTGTGAGTGGTTGTAGAGTCTGAGGGTGTTAGAGTCATACTTTTTCTTTTTATCTCATTTAATTCAAAAATACAAAAACATTTTTCTTTTTGCATAGTTATGCATTCTTTGCATTTTGCATTAGCATGGTACTTGCATTAGGTTTGCTTGATGAATATTAGTCAGATTTTCATATAGGAATGATTGCATATACATTTGAAGGAAAAAAATTTCACTTCACGTAGTAGCATACCGTGTTTTTCATTCGACACAGTGCATTTGCATTGATTGTTAGGTGTGCATATTACTTCTTGTTGTGTCATAACATCATTAGTTGCATGACCATTTACCCTTTGAGTTATAAAGCCAATTTAAATCAACGCATAATAAAATGAATTACACTCTTTTCTTTTCTAGGGTGCATCAACAAGACTAGGTTTTAGGGTCTTGGAATAGTTCATTGTGAGTTATTTCTCCAAGACCACTAAACAAAACAATTAGATGTCTGTCAAGGTGAGAGTGTGAAATCCTTTATATAATTAGTGTTTCTCAGGATCCTCCTCTTATAAGGGAGTTAAGCACAAGGCAGTGTGAGCAATTATGATTGGGATGACCTCTGATTGTGATTGATTAGCACCAGAGATATTTCCAGGATTCTATTCAAAGGTATTGGCTAGTGCACCCCTGGGGTACTAGTTGTGCTTTCAGGATTCAGGCTTTGTTACCCTGCCCATATGGTCAATCCCTCCTGAAAATGTATGCCTGAGCATTGATTATATTGAGGTGACCTTAGTTTCCTTACCTAGGTTAACGAGGGGTTATTTGTAGAGGTTATTCTGCAGGTGTCCTGGCTAGGTAGGGATCAGATAACACAATAGCTATATGTGTTGAAGATGAGGGCCACTGAAATTGGTTATGAACCTCCGCTTGTTGTGTATGGGAGTCTCAAGTCTCTCCTATGCGAGACATACCTGCTTCATTTGGGAGCTCACATATCCTATCCTTGGTTTGCTTGTGATTTGGCTTTACATTTTTAGGTGTATGCTCTGTGCACGCTATTTTTCCTAGGGTTTGTGTAATTAGATCGAGTCTTTTTATTTTTTGAGTCATTGTGGATTCAAGCGCAACACCTCGCCATTCTCGTCGGTTAGAAAAACTTCCACCTTCCACATCTCCTCCTCCTTTGGGAGAGAGAACTAGACAGTCCGGGCAGACTACTTCTCACTTTGATTCACACACCATGGGATATCATGAGGATGAGATTCCAGAGATGTCTTCTCCACCTCACAAGCTTGGGGAGGAATATCCTACTAGCACATATGATCCTTTACATGAACAACCTTCATGATCTGGTTATGATCCCTCATTCACAGGTCGTCGGTATTGGTTTTCGAGCGACGAGACTCACTATGAACCCAAAAGCACTAGTAATTTTAGATATGACATAGCTGATATTCCTGATCTCGATCTAGCATATCCTGTTGAGTCAGAAATTGACCCTAGCACTACACCTGGGGGCGCTCCCACTCTTTTCCATGCGGAGATGTTTGGGGCCCACAACTACATTTCGACCAAAAATCCGACGGCCGTATTGTCGGATTTTTGACACCTCCCTGTCGCATGTATGACACTATGATTTTTTTTAAGCGTCGGTGGATTATCGTCGGTTATCCGACATCTTTTCAATCTGTCGGTTAAGCGACAGCTCAGTTTACCGTCGGTTAAATGTGAATCGTCGGTTATCCGACATCTAATTGATATTAAACTTTAAACGTAAGTGTCGGTTAAGCGACGGTTAAGCTACGGTCTAGCGACGGTTAAGCGATGGTTAAGCGACGACTAAGATACGGTCTAGCGATGGTCTAGCGAAGGCCTAGCGACAGTTAAGCGATGGTTCACCAAAGAAACTCGTCTATTAACTGACGGATTATGAAAACTGAAACGTCGGTTAAGCGACGGTATTGAATTTTTTTTTTTTTAAATCACCTACAGGTCGTCGCTTAACCGACGGCTATAAGTGTTTAAAAAAAAAATACAAATGCCAGATTACTGGAGACACATGTATGGTTTGAAATTACACGTCTCCTTGCATAGTACATCTTCGTTTGAATTTTTCTTGTTCGCAAACCATTCCATGGTTGCGAGCTCAGCATCCTCCAAGTCTTTTATCTTTTTAGCCACAAGAACTTTAAAATGTCATGCTTCATAGAACAATAGGTATGGGATTTTCTCCGTCTCTTCATAAAATATATTACCATGCCTGGAAGCACAGGTTCAAAAACCAAGGATTTGTTTTTATTGTTGAGTTTGCCTTCGACAAAAAAATTTCAACTACTGTCAATGAAGTACACACAAAGAAAATGATACCTTGTTATAAACCACAACCCGATAATTCCACTATTATATTCAAGGAAACCATGCACTGTAACACCTTTGATTCGCTCTTGCAATCCTGCAACAATATCCAATCACTTAAACAAGCTCATGCCCTCATTTTCACAACCGGGGTTCATGAAAACATAGTTTTCAACACCAAACTTGTTGACATGTATGGAACGTTAGGAAGTATGGAGAATGCACACCAAGTGTTTGACAAAATGTTTGACCGAAATATTTACCTATGGAATGTGATGATCAAAGGGTGTTTGAAGAATGGGAATTTTGAGGAAGCCATTGATTTTTATTACCAAATGCGAGGGTTAGGCACACGGCCAGACAATTACACATTTCCTGCAGTGCTCAAGGCATGTGCTGGCCTGTCAGCTTTGCGAGAAGGCAAGGAGATTCATCATCATATAATTGCTAGTGGGTTTGAGTCAGATGCTTTTGTGGGGATCGCCCTCATAAACATGTATTGTAAATGTGGGGAACTGGATATTGCTCGCAATGTGTTTGACAAAATATGTAAATCAAGTGTAGTATCATGGAATACGATGATACGTGGGTATGTACAGAGTATGAATTTTGATAAGGATCTGAAGTTGTTTAATCAAATGCAGCTTGAAGGAATTACACCCACGTCGATCACCATAGTGAGCATATTCTCTGCATTTGCTCATTTGGGAGATTTGCAGTAGGGAAGGATAATACATGCCTATGTTCTTAAGATGGGATTTGAGTCGGATGTTTTTGTGGGAAACTCCGGGATAGCCATGTATGCCAAGTGTGGGAATTTAGAAGTTTCACACCGATTTTTTTATAGTATGCCTATAAAAGATTTGATCTCATGGAATGTGATGATTGACGGCTATGTGCAGAATGGAAATTCCAATGCAGCTTGGGAACTCTTTAAACACATGCAGCTGGCAAACGTGAAGCCTGATACAATAACTATTGTGAGTGTTATTCAATCATGTGCACATTTAGGAACTCTGCAAAATTCCATCTAGATTCATGATTATGTAATTCAAAGTGGTTTTGAGTCAGATATTTTAGTAGGTAATTCGCTTGTGGCCATGTATGCCAAGTGTGGAAGCATAGGCACTGCACGCCAAGTTTTTGACAAGATGTCTGAGAGAGGTGTAGTCTCGTGGAATGCTATGATTGTTGGGTATGTCCAAAATGGTTATGCCAGTGAGACCTTGACACTATTTTATGAAATGCAATCAGAAGGCATAAAATCAAATGCAGAAACTGCAGTAGGTGTACTTGCAGCATGTGCCCATTTAGGAGCTCTGCAATAGGGCAAGTCGATCCATAATTACGTAGTTAGAAGTGGATTTGAAATAGATGTTTATGTGAGCAATTCACTTGTATCTTTGTATGCCAAGTGTGACAGTATTGAAGTTGCAAGCCAGCTCTTTAGAAAAATGTACAACAGGGATGTGGTCTCATGGAACTCAATGATTACCGGTTATTCTCAGAAAGGACATGCCAATGAGGCCTTGTCACTCTTTCATGAAATGCAACTGGTAAAAGTAATACCTGAATCTGTTACTATTGTGAGTGTGCTCCAGGAATGTGCGCATTTAGGATCTCTGCAACAAGGCAAGGTGATCCATGATTATATAATTCACAATGGATTCAATTCAGATGTTTCTGTGGGAAATGCCTTTATAGCTATGTATGCTATTTTTCTTGCATGGAAACTGCACGTCAAATATTTGATAACATGTTAGAAATAAATGTGGTGACATGGAATTCAATAATTTCCGGGTATGCTCAAAATGGCCATGCAACTGAGGCTTTGGCACTCTATCAATGAATGCAACTAGCTAATGTGACACTGTTATACACCAGAATGGCACCTCTCCGTCCGAGTGTCGACTTTCCTTATGTCGGCGCACAAAAGGACACTTATGGATTGAGGTTTGCCTAGAATACTATAGCTTGCTTATTATTGAATACATTTCTGCCTTCATCCAGCCAGTTACTTTGTTATTTAGCCTTGTTAGGATGTATGCGCGACTCTTTGTATTGACATCTCGCGCATCATTCGCGAGTCTCCCTTGTAGCAAGTCGCGCATCCTTGTATGCGCGGGTTGCTCTTCTATATGGTCGCGCATCACTCGCGGGTTGCTCTACTGTATACCCGCGCATGTGTATCTTAACATTTTAAACTTTAAAACACGCGTTAAGTAGAGATTAGTTATGTCATATAACTGGATTTCCTTAACTGCTGTAACTTCTCTAACCTTCGAACTACCTTATTTCACCCATATAAATAGAGGAAGGGAAGGCCATGAGAGGGACTTGGATTTTATGCATTGTTATGCTGGAGGAATTGGGACTCTCTTTGCCTACACCTTTGCTTTGGAGGTCTTCCCCTGTGTTGCAGAGCTTGGAGGCTGAGTTCTTTGGAGAAGAGAAACAGCAGATCTAGATCAAGGTTTCGTGAGGTGCCAACTTGAAGAGAAGGTATATTTGTACTTGTTTTCAAGATTAATAAAGATGTGATGTCCTTCTTCTTCCCAAATCATTGTTCAATGTGTAATTGAATTTATGTTTCTAATCATATGATGATGTTATTCAGATCATTGGTTTATGTTTATTTGATTATCATTGTCTTATGTATGGTCATAATGGTTTGAGGAAGGTATAACTTGTTTTGCAGGTCTTTTGGAGCGAGAGGAGCAAGAAGAGGATTGAAGAGAAAGCTTGGACCAGCCTTCAGTTTATCAGGTGTGGACCTTTCTCATCTCTGAAACTTGCTGTTATATACTTGCTGAACATTGTGCATCTCTCTTTCAACCCCAGTACGTTGATGGCCTCTTAAACCCTAGCCATAGGACACTTTCCTTTACAACAGACACCAGACTCGTTCACCATGGCAAGTGTGCTCCTGGAATATGCATATTTGGCATCTCTACAGCAAGGTAAGAGAATGCATGGTTACATAGTTAAAAGGGGATTTGATATAGATGTTTTCGTGGGAGCTGCCCTTATAGATATGTATGAAAAATGTGGAAGTGTACAGTTTGCACGCCATTTTTTGACAAAATGCCTAACAGAAATGTGGTCTCATGGAATGCAATGATTGTGGGTTATGGAATGAATGGGCATGGTGAGGATGCCCTTGCTCTCTTTTTTCAAATGCAACAAATGGGCATGAACCCAAGCCACATTACATTCGTTTGTGTTTTGTCTGCATGTAGTCATGCTGGCCTTGTGGATGAGGGTTGGCAATGCTTCAATAGTATGACTCAAAAATATTGCATCACACCCAACGTGGAGCATTATGCATGCATGGTTGATCTTCTTGGTCGTGTTGGGAATCTAGAAGACGCAGAAGCTTTTATCAAAAGGATGCCAATAGAGCTTGATGCTAATGTGTGGGGGGGCTTGCTTAGAGCTTGTAGAATCCACCACAAGATTGAGCTAGGAGAACGTGTGGCAGGGAACCTCTTTGGCTTAGAGCCTGAAGATTCTGGATATTATGTCCTCTTGTCAAACATCTATGCTGCAACTGGTAGGTGGGATAATGTGGAAAATGTGAGAGCATTAATGAAGGGTAGACAAGTGAATAAGACACCAGGATGCAGCTTCATTGAGGATAAAAGCAAGGTTCATGCATTTGTTGTGGGTGACAGGTCACACCGTCAATCTAAGAAAATTTATGCAATGTTGGAGACCTTGGTAGGACAGATGAAGGAAGCAGGATATGTGCCTAATATAGACTTTGCGCTTTATGATGTAGAGGAGGAGGTGAAGGAGCATATGCTTGGCATGCACAGTGAGAAATTGGCTATTTCTTTTGGCCTTATTAACACAAGCCCTGGGACCACTATCAAGATCATGAAAAACCTTCGTGTGTGTGGTGACTGCCACACTGCCTCCAAGTTCATCTCTAGGATTGTTAGGCGGGAAATCATTGTGAGGGATGTGAACCGTTTCCATCATTTCAAGGATGGATTGTGTTCTTGTAGGGATTACTGGTAATTTTAATATGGCTTAATTTAAGTTCAAATCTATGCATATTTCTTGCATTCTATTGACATCCAGGTTAAGGTGCTATTTAAATTTTCTGTTTTAACAAGCTATACTATTTATGGATCTAGGTTTTGGCAATAGAAGAGTTTGCTGATGTATTGACCTAAAATGGAAAATTAATTGTATGAGATGACAATAAATTGCTGGGTGATAAATTGGATGGGACGATAGCGAAAGCTATGTGATGATGCATATAGTTTCTTATCTGTCCTAACATCATTGTAAGAAATG